>JAAOOA010001189.1:127500-153794 GCA_012861695.1 Trematomus loennbergii | reverse complement strand
GATGGCCACAGGCAAACAATTACATTAAGCATTGGAAATCTACGATCAGGCTCGATATATGGTTAAATATAGCAGTAGGCGATCGATGTCCATAGATGAGAGTAACACTACGTCACTTTACGGCCCCGCCCACTTTTGGGGGAACAACGCTGTCATTTGAACGGCGATCGAGCCTGAAGCCACAGAGCTCTTCTGTTACTGTACTTTCTTTTAGAGGAAGTTCAGAAACACGTACTCTGGATTTGTTTAAATGTTTGAGGTGCAATAATGACAGCAGCTTGTTGGCATGATACAACTATTACTTTCCACCTCGCTCTGAGAGTAACAGCTGGCGAAATGACGGCCTCGCCTACTGATTTTTATTTAACCATATCGAGCCCGATTGTCGATTTCAAATTTCATAATTGTTTGCCTGACTGGCCATCGTCACCGGGCTCTTTGAAGATCCACAATCCACGTTTTCTTAAATTTCTGATCGGATTGGCAAAAACTTCAGAATTGTATTGACCGCCGTTCAAATGACAGCGTTGTTTTCCCCAAAAAGTGGGCGGGGCCGTACTTTTCGCCGGAAGTGACGTAGGTATTACTCTCATCGATAGAGAGGCGAAGTCCCGTCCATCTACTTCCGCCCCATGGGACCTTATCTCTCGAAAAAGTCTGTATTGAAGTCAATGGAGAGAGAAAGATTATCTTTGGATCCCGTTTGAATTGAGCCATGAATTACACATATGATGTTTGTCAATTTAAAAATCATTTCCATGTCAAAAAAGTCACAGTTTGTCGTAAAACTGTTGAAATATAAGACTATGAAAAATAGGCAACTAGAAAGACTACAAATCCCAGAGTCCCGGTCCCGCATGCTGGCTCTTAGGAACCGACTCACTCCCCTTGTGTGTATGTACAGCTCTCAACACGCCCAGACTTGGAGTGATTTTCACCTCTTTTAATACTTTCCCCTCATTCTGAAAGAAAGAAGTGAAATGTGCCAACGTGACGGCCGTCTGGGTGTGTGGTGCGAGACGGGAGATGGAGGTCATTGAGCGGTTTCACACAACAAAAGTGTTACTTCACAGTTTTACGACACGTTTTAAATGTTTTGACTTGCAAAATGATCTTTTAAATTGACAAACATCATATGTGTAATTCGTGGCTCAATTCAAACGGGATCGAGAGATAATCTTTCTCTCTCCATTGACTTCAATACTACTTTTTCTGAAATAAGGTCCCATGGAGCTCCACCGGAAAGGGAGGGACTTCGCCTCTCTATTGGAGCGCGAGTGTTCCGTGGTGATGTCACGGTGTTCCGGAACTTTGGGAATTTTAGCCTCTGCAGACCATTGACATGCACTGAAACGTATATAAATACACTACAGGAAGCAGAATAGGAACTCTTTAAAGGGGACCTATCATGCAAAATGCACTTTTGTACGTCTTTTCTACATGAATATGTGTCCCCGGTGTTCCAGGGAACTCACCAAGTGTCAGAAAACACAACCCTCTCTATTTTCCTCCATACCCAAATCTCTAAAAAAGGGGCTGCAACGGATCTGATCAAAACTGATCCAGATTTGAACACTGTCCTGACGTCAGGACGGTGGCGCTACGGCTATTGGGCCAACTCTCACCAATCAGGAGGAGACAGCCACGGCCATTGCCGTTCGAAAGCGCTGGAGACGCTGTAGTACATATGCCAGGCCTGTAAGTGGCGCTGTAGTCTGCCACAAAAGCAGCGAAGAAGACTTCCCGCCCATAGTTACCATGGTTACCCTTCTGTTTATTCTCCGCTGTGGCTTTTTTTCTCCCTCCCCGAGCAAGCGTTTGCAGCGGGAGCAAACGCTTGCCTCGTTCCCCTCGTTCCTTGGAAGAGGCGGAGAGGTTTGTCATCTGCTGGTGGACTAACCGGAGAGAATTACAGTGCTTGCCTCGACGGGGAGGGATTGCATTGAGCAGGTCCCCTCTTCCAAGGAACGAGGGGACCGTGCGCAGAGTTTCAGTTTCAGTTTCTTTCGCCGGTCAATGTCCGTTAAAGTTTAAATCTTCCGGACAAAATTAGAAAAGTGCCGGTCAAAGGTCTTCTTTGTTATTTATTGAGCTTTAAAACAAATGAATAACGACTCTATATAAAAAACACGGAGGACGGAGATCTCTTTTTCTCCCCCTCTTCTGACAGCCCAGCAGCTGATCAGAGCACGTCTCCCCTCTCCTGCAGGGGGGCGTGGTCAGCAGAATCAGACCCGTAGACAGCAAACAGCACATAGAGCGAAATGAGGCATGGCTAAAATGCATGATCTGTTTGGTATTTTGAAAACAGAAACGTATAAATATACCTTATATAGGTATGGCCCTACAATATATCATTTAAATATAGCATGATAGGTCCACTTTAACGGATGTTGTTGTGAGTTTTAAAGTTCTTTCCTCTGTGCGGATGAACTCGTGTTTATTCCACGTTAAAACCCATCTGCTCTCCATTCAGAATAATACAAATAATATAATAATGATGAAGAACAGATCCTCAGGTCAGGAGAACCCATTAGTGAACGTCTGAAAACATTTTGCTGCGGAAAATAATGACTGACAATCTCATCCTAAAAGATTCAAACGAGCCTTTCTACTCGTCTCTTCACACGCTCTTTAATGTGTGAGTTAATGAATAAAGCGTCCGTCAGTCCTGAGTGTGTATCATCACAACACGTTTCAAAAGCGCTGCATTTCAAATGATCCTTCAGTTAAAGTGAAGACGGAAAACAATACTTCTGTTCCTCAAAGACTGTGTAATTACTTATTATTGATTAAACTGCTAATCCTTGCCTCCTCTCCTTCCCTACCCCTCTTCATTCTTCCTTTCCCTTGTTCTACCTTTCCCATTTTTACTTTAATTCATCCTCCCTCTTTCCCTCTGAGGGTTGTCTTTAAATTCCTGCTTCCTCCAGCGTCCCTCTACCTGTGTGTGTGTGTGTGTGTGTGTGTGTGTGTGTGTGTGTGTGTGTGTGTGTGTGTGTGTGTGTGTGTGTGTGTGTGTGTGTGTGTGTGTGTGTGTGTGTGTGTGTGTGTGTGTGTGTGTGTGTGTGTGTGGGCTATTCGAACCAGCAAAAAATAAATCATGTTTGTATATATCTTTAAAAACAGTTAAAATATTAAATGTAAAAATAAATAAATAATATATTAATTTAAAAAATCAATATATGTATTGGGTAAGTCAGGAAACAATATAATACAAAAAAATCAAATCAAATAGTTTAAATATTAAGAATAAAACTACTTATAAATAACACAGCATCATGAATGTGCTTCCATGTGGAAAACACCCTCTCCTCTCGAGGGTCATGTGACCTCCTGCTGGCTTCTGATTGGTCAATCCCACTTTTCTCTCACACATGGAAACACCTTCCATCACCCGTCTGCTGCTCGCTATCAACCAGCGATCATGATGCAGTGATAAGAATTATAATAATGATAATAATGATGATGACGGTTCAATTATTTATTTAATTAAAGCTTTTGCATCGTTGCCATGGAGACGGGGCCGCTCCTCCACTCCCACACTCGCCCCCCCCCCCCCTCACAGAAAGAGAAAGAGAGAGAGAGGTGTGTTTTCTAACCCACGCAATAGAGTGGGAGACAACACACACACACACACACACACACATATATATAGTGTGTGTCATGCTAGCAGTGTGTGGGCTGAGCCGACCTCCCTCTCTCTCCCTCTTCATCCTCTCTCTCCTCTTCCTCTCTCTCTCTCCCTCTCTCGCTCTTCCTCCTCCTCCTCCTCCTCCTCCTCCTCTTCTTCTTCTTCTTCTTCTTTTTTTCCGTCCTCCATCATCTCTCCTCTTCATCAGTCCTCCCTTTTCTTTTCAGTTTATCATCATGGAGTCGGTGATCTGCTGGGTGAGTCCTTCTCTCCCTCTCTGCAGTGTGTGTGTGTGTGTGTGTGTGTGTGTGTGTGTGTGTGTGTGTGTGTGTGTGTGTGTGTGTGTGTGTGTGTGTGTGTGTGTGTGTGTGTGTGTGTGTGTGTGTGTGTGTGTGTGTGTGTGTGTGTGTGTGTGTGTGTGTGTCCTCTCTGCAACTTTTAAAGTCGTGACTAATTTGTCTCTGCACTTTACCTCTGGTCATCTTTTCATCTCGTAATTTCCTTTCCTTAATTCCTTGTCTCCTCTCCTCCCTTCCATTCCTTTTCCTCCTTTATTTCATGTTGTCTGTTTCTCCCACTTCCCCTCTGTTGGCATTCCTTACCACCTACTTGATTGCCTTCTTTCCTTTCCTTGCCTCCTCTCCTCCCTTCCTCTCCTTTCCTTCTCCCCTACATGCATTCCTTCCTGCCTCCTTCCTATGTGCTGTCATTTCTTTTTCACTTTCTTGCCTCCTCTCCCTTCATTTAGTTTCCTTCATTTTTTTCTATTTCATCTTCTCCCTCATATTGCTTTTGTGCTTCCTTGCCTCCTCTCCTTCCCTACCCCTCTTTTGGCATTCCTTCTTCCTTTCCTTGTTCTACCTTTCCCATTTTTACTTTAATTCATCCACCCTCTTTCCCTCTGAGGGTTGTCTTTAAATTCCTGCTTCCTCCAGCATCCCTCTACCTGTGTGTGGTGTGTGTGTGTGTGTGTGTGTGTGTGTGTGTGTGTGTGTGTGTGTGTGTGTGTGTGTGTGTGTGTGTGTGTGTGTGTGTGTGTGTGGTGTGTGTGTGTGTGTGTGTGTGTGTGTGTGTGTGTGTGTGTGTTATGTAACTCAGCAGAGAGTGTGTAGGCCGTAGTCTCAGACCGTCTATCTAAGAGATGATCTGCACCCCCCCCCCCCCCCCCCCCCTCTTCTTTTTTCTTCTTCTGGCTCCATCCAAATAAATATCACACACACTTCAAACAGGAAGTGGATCTTCTTCTTCTTCTTCTCGTGTTGTCATGGCAACGTGATAAACCCCAGCATTACTGTAGCTTCATGCATGAATTCCTGAAATCTGGCCAAATGTTTCAGCTAAAGTCAATATATTGCAATATAGATTTGTAAGTCATGTGACCGTGCTGAGTTCCTTTATAGCCCAACATTAGCCACCTTTAGCTTAGCGGTGGACGTGAAGTCATGTGACCGTGCTGTAGTTCCTTTATAGCCCAACATTAGCCGCCTTTAGCTTAGCGGTGGTGACGTGAAGTCATGTGACCGTGCTGTAGTTCCTTTATAGCCCAACATTAGCCTCCTTTAGCTTAGCGCTGGTGACGTGAAGTCATGTGACCGTGCTGTAGTTCCTTTATAGCCCAACATTAGCCTCCTTTAGCTTAGCGGTGGTGACGTGAAGTCATGTGACCGTGCTGTAGTTCCTTTATAGCCCAACATTAGCCACCTTTAGCTTAGCGGTGGTGACGTGAAGTCATGTGACCGTGCTGTAGTTCCTTTATAGCCCAACATTAGCCCCTTTAGCTTAGCGGTGGTGACGTGAAGTCATGTGACCGTGCTGTAGTTCCTTTATAGCCCAACATTAGCCCCTTTAGCTTAGCGGTGGTGACGTGAAGTCATGTGACCGTGCTGTAGTTCCTTTATAGCCCAACATTAGCCACCTTTAGCTTAGCGGTGGTGACGTGAAGTCATGTGACCGTGCTGTAGTTCCTTTATAGCCCAACATTAGCCACCTTTAGCTTAGCGGTGGTGACGTGAAGTCATGTGACCGTGCTGTAGTTCCTTTATAGCCCAACATTAGCCACCTTTAGCTTAGCGGTGGTGACGTGAAGTCATGTGACCGTGCTGTAGTTCCTTTATAGCCCAACATTAGCCGCCTTTAGCTTAGCGGTGGTGACGTGAAGTCATGTGACCGTGCTGTAGTTCCTTTATAGCCCAACATTAGCCGCCTTTAGCTTAGCGGTGGTGACGTGAAGTCATGTGACCGTGCTGTAGTTCCTTTATAGCCCAACATTAGCCTCCTTTAGCTTAGCGGTGGTGACGTGAAGTCATGTGACCGTGCTGTAGTTCCTTTATAGCCCAACATTAGCCTCCTTTAGCTTAGCGGTGGTGACGTGAAGTCATGTGACCGTGCTGTAGTTCCTTTATAGCCCAACATTAGCCTCCTTTAGCTTAGCGGTGGTGACGTGAAGTCATGTGACCGTGCTGTAGTTCCTTTATAGCCCAACATTAGCCCCTTTAGCTTAGCGGTGGTGACGTGAAGTCATGTGACCGTGCTGTAGTTCCTTTATAGCCCAACATTAGCCCCTTTAGCTTAGCGGTGGTGACGTGAAGTCATGTGACCGTGCTGTAGTTCCTTTATAGCCCAACATTAGCTTTTCACTTCAGAAATCATAAAGTGGTGTTAACATGTGGAGATGATCCTGCTGAACTAAACGTGTAAATATCATAAACGTTTGAGATTATTTTCTGCGATAAACTCATTTGGAGAAATCCCATTGGTCCAGGGAGATGCTGCCTTCAGGGTCTACCCAGGAATGCCACATCCCTGCACTCTAGAGATTATAACTGTAATTGTTATCTTTAATGAACCTTTCCTCCTCTGTGGGGCGCTCATCAGGTCTGAACCACTAAGAGAAGGAATCTGAACAGTCTCAGATTTTTTGATTCCAGTGATACGAGAAACTTGACAAGATAAAGTGTGTGTGTGAGTGTGTGTGTTTTATCAGATCCTACCATTGGTTACCATGGTAATGGCCAAGGAGCTGCATTTCGGACACACATCCTGTTCACACCTCACAATGAAACGCTTCAAAATCTGACCCCAACTGGACGACTTCTGAATCATCACACCTGTAAAAATGTAATAACACATGCGTCGTGAATACTGATGTTTGATTATGTAGCTTTCCAAACTACACTGCATAAAGAGGCTGCTGGAAACAATCAAACTCAATAAATAATCGCCAAATATTGATTGTTATTGGATTTATTCTTATTCATTATGGTCTGTTAGCAGCATCGCAATGTTGTGGAAGTAGAGCTAAATTTAACAACTGCGTGTACTATTGTGTAATTAAAAGTGCTATATTTGCCCCTGAGATGTAGTAGAGTAGAAGTATGAAGAGGCAGAGAAGTGTCTGTGTTGTGTGTGTGTGTGTGTGTGTGTGTGTGTTTGTGTGTGTGTGTGTCTGTGTTGTGTGTGTTGTGTGTGTGTGTGTGTGTGTGTGTGTGTGTCTGTGTGTCTGTGTGTCTGTGTGTGTGTGTGTGTGTGTGTGTGTGTGTGTGTGTGTGTGTTATCAGTGCCGTGCAGCTTCTCGCCTTTTTCCTGCCAAACATCCGATTCCTTGGCAACCCAGACGGGAAACAGAACGTTTTTTATTGTTTTTCTTGTGTCCAACATGTCCTCCTGCTGTCTACGTCGCCATAGAAACATCCTGGTTCACACTCACACGCACACACACACACGCACGCACGCACGCACACTCACGCACACGCACACGCACACGCACACACACACCACCTGGTTAGCATGCTGCTAGCTATTAGCAGGCTACCAGCTGCCCCAGCAGTATGCTACTGGCTGACTAAACAGGAAGCTAACAGCCTATTAGCTCATAGGCTAACAAAGGTCAACAGCTGCTAGAGTCCCAACAATATGATGCTATAGGAGTAAACGAGCTGACGTCAACAATAGGTAGTCGCTGGTGGCAAAAGACGGGTAGCGCCATTGACAATACTGTTTAAAATTTTGTGCACAAGCAAATACAAGATAATCTCCATAACCATAAAGTAATCTGGTGGTGTAATCCCTGTTTTCACCAATCCTGGATATAACCTGTAAACTACCAAGAACAATATTTTCTCTTCACTTGTTCTGTTAAACTGATTTTTGCAATTTAGATAACATCCCCTCCACTGTCCTACTGTTATTACCTCAGACTGTATGTATTATTATGACTTGAATTTACAGACACTTATTCACGGACTGATTCAGTTTACTAAGTATTAATGGGAGTTTGCAAACAGGGTGCTAACAGCTAACACCACTAGCATAACTGCTTCAAGTGATGTAATGGCGCATTTCCACTATAGTGCGGAGCGAGGTTTAAGCGTGCCGTGCCGTGCCCAGCCAGTTTTTGGTTGCGTTTCCACTAGGCGTAGTTCCTGCTAGCGGGTACTTTTTCACAGTTTTCTGACTCTCCAAAATCGAGGTTCTTTCCGGGCCAACAACCGAGCTGAGTCGGGCTGAGTATGCTAAACTACACAACAACGGCCTACAGACATAAATAAACCAGCGACTGTTCGCCATGACACAGACAGTCTGTGGTTTGTACTTGTTTAACTTTTGTCTAGTTCTGAACAGATATGAGGAGCTGTGAGCTCTGAGCGCTAACAGCTAATGGCTGATGTTTTTTTCTGTGGTTCTCATTGAAGATGACGTCACGGCTCCGCCTACACTGCGTTACTATAGTTACTGCCCCAGCTACTAAACTGTAATGGAAACGCAGCATAAGTGAGCCTGGCCTAACAAGGCCTAGCCATACCGTACTAAGCCGTGCGAGGCCCTGCAGTGGAAATGCGCCATTAGTGGCTAATATTAAGTGAACAGGCTGCTAACGCTCATAGCTTGCCACAGTGTAAAATACAACTTCGCTGACCAAAATATAAACTTTTGTTTTGGTAAAATTAAATTAGGGATGTTGATTTAGTGTTTTACAGTCCGACATTATTAGCATATTACTAATCATTGTTAAGAAAACAATTATGCTAAATACGTAAAAACCAAGAGGCGCTTTCCATTCAAAGTGCTGTTCAAATGCTAAATTCAGAATTTTTCGCTGTAAATAACTTGACTTTTATTTTATTGGAAGCATGCATCCATTCACATTTTCTTTTGCCAATGTTCTCAAAATGTGCTTTAAATTGGCTATACAACTAGATATAAACATAGTTTTGTTAACAGTCGAGCAGTGATTATACATATTTGAACTTGTTTTTAATGGACTTTTGAAACATCTGTCTAGAGACTAAGAATCATGCCTTTTTGTAACTCTGATGCATTTACATCAATGTTTAATTAATAAATGAACTAAAAATCCACTTCTTAGTTATTTAAAAGCTAACTGCTAGCCAAAGCTAACAGCACATGCTAACAGTTTTCTATTCCTGTTCTCCTCTGAGAGTAGAAACAGAGAGATGGATCAATATTTTAAACTTTACATAATACTACCAGTTTGTACGTCTCTCTTTCTGTTGCCATGCTAACAGAAACAGCCGCTTCACATTGTGTAACAGACTGAACCTGAAATGGCCTCCGCAAAACGCATCAGTGTCTGACCCAATTCTGCTTTAAACTGCAAGACGAGATCGCTTCTCCTCTCCTTTTCTGACATTTTTTTTTTTTACTTCTCCCCCCCTCCTTCCTCTCCATCACATCCTTTACCTCCCACCAACCCTCCCTATCTTCCTCTTCCTCCCCCTCTTCCTCCCGTTTCTACAGGATGGGCAGGGCAGCTCCCAGAATACAATCTGAGACCTCTGCTGCAGGATTACCTCACGCAAAGTACTCTACCCGTAAAACTACTTCAAGAGGAACTCCGTATACTGCAGAAAGTACTCGTTCTGCTGCTGCTGCTTCTAAACAGGATTACAGTCCAATTTAAAAACCCAAAGCAGAGACTGAAGACCCTGGCACCTTCAGTCTGGACCAGAAACAAAACCAGAACCGGACCTGTAAAGAAATCAGTAGAGGCCGTTGGAAAAGTTTGATGGGACTGCTGACGATAGGTGAGTTTTTTTTAAATCTTTAATACAGAGAGTGTTGGAGTTCTTGAAACTAAACTGGGCATCCAGAACCATTCAAATATTTTACGATCCAGCAGGAGGATTGTGATCAAATATAGAGATTTTAGAACCTGAAGACCAAGAACAAGTCCATTTAGATCCTGTTTTTTGCTATTTTTTTGCCATTATTCTGTGTTGAGAAATACTTATTTTTGTAGGAAAAACCTTAAGCCAGCATCTCCCTGGTTCCCTCCAAAAAAAGCCAATAGGATTTCTCCATTGGATTATGCATAAAACAAATGTTTATGATACTTACACGTTTAGTTCAGCAGGATCATCTCCACATATTAACACTTTATGATTTATGAAGTAAAAAGACAATGTTGGGCTATAAAGGAACTACAGCACGGTCACATGACTTCACGTCACCACCGCTAAGCTAAAGGAGGCTAATGTTGGGCTATAAAGGAACTACAGCACGGTCACATGACTTCACGTTACCACCGCTAAGCTAAAGGTGGCTAATGTTGGGCTATAAAGGAACTACAGCACGGTCACATGACTTCACGTCACCACCGCTAAGCTAAAGGTGGCTAATGTTGGGCTATAAAGGAACTACAGCACGGTCACATGACTTCACGTCACCACCGCTAAGCTAAAGGTGGCTAATGTTGGGCTATAAAGGAACTACAGCACGGTCACATGACTTCACGTCACCACCGCTAAGCTAAAGGCGGCTAATGTTGGGCTATAATTATAGGAACTACAGCATGGTCCATGACTTCACGTTACCACCGCTAAGCTAAAGGCGGCTAATGTTGGGCGTGATGACGTTTAGTCGTCTCATTCAGACACTTGTTAGCAACCTAGATTTTGTAATTCCCCAGTGTGGTATTTACTGACATATTTTATGTCGTAGAAAAAAAATCTCTTCAGCTTGTGTTAACCACAGACCTTATTTCAGGATAACAACCAAAACACATTCAGAAAACCATTGACCGCCAAACCAGGGGACAGCAAGTGGTTTAAGGACCAATTCAGATTTCAAGTACTATTCAAGTAGATCTTGAGAGTCTTGGTTGATCTACTTTAAATCGTCTTTCTTCAAATGGATGCATAACTTTTGGTACTTTCACTGGTTTGAGTCACACTTTCCCCTGAAATACACTAGATGGGAAGGTGGGATCTGTGCCCCTTTTTTCTCATATTCACCCTCTGTCTGAAACCAGAGCCAGTCTGCTCTGATTGGTTAGCTGGCCGGCTCTGTTGTGATTGGTCAACCTCTTAGAGATGTCCCGCCCTTTAGCCTATCACGTACAATGTGTTGGAGCACTAGCCAATAGGAGCGCGAGTGTTCAGTTGTTCTGGAACTCGGGGATTTTAGCCTTTGCAGACCATTTACATGCACTAAAACCAATAGGCGCTTTCACACCGCAGTACTTTTCCCACAAAGGTTCATCAGAACTTAGTTCATCAGAACTCTTTAGTTCTCATGAACTAAGTACAGATCGCGTTCACACCGAATAAGTCCCTGGGGGAGGATTAGGCAAATGAAGCCGCTGACGTCACTTCTTCTTCTTCTGCTTTGGGTTTACTGGCAGGCCGCAAACAACTTCACGGCGTATACTGCCACCTGGAGTCCCCGGCCGGAAGTCCCCGGAGTTGGGGAAGGCTTCAGTAGAAGCTGCTGGGACTCCCAGCAGCTTCTACTGAAGCCTTCCGAGTAAATCGCCAGAACGCCGACACCTCCTCATCTCCACCGCTCCCATGTTTTATTTTGTGTTGCCATAAGTTAGTCTCTCTGCGTTTCTGCGCTGGGCTAATGCTAATGCTAATAATGCTAATGCGAGGATAATGAAATGGCGGCTTCACAAAACTTTTTGGAGTTTTACGGGGCGTGGTTTGCAATCCGCCCAGCCAATCAGAAATAGGAACCTTTTTCTCCCACGAAAGTCCCTGCTCTCTAGCAGGGACGGAAAAGGGGGTGAAAAGGTTCATTAACTAATTTTAGTTCCGGATTTTTTTGGTGTGAACGCAACATTTCGGAACTATATCAGACTAAAGTGGGAAAAGTACTGCGGTGTGAACGCGCCTAATATCACACACTACAAGAGAGGGAAAACATCAACCTTTTTTTACCTAATGCAACATATTCTCCCTCTTCCTGTGTAGAAAGGAAAATATATATAATTGTAATTTTCATCATTAATTGAAGGAGGAATAAATACATATATAAATAAGCGTTATGGTCCTTTAATCATCCAGACACTGTGAGCAAATCAGTGGTATTTAAGTGGATATTTACAGTCTTTGATACGCTCTTTAAAGAGTGCACATGGCACACAGAAACACGGGGACCTTGAGTCGTTTCATCTGGTTTGCAGAAGAAGTGGGTAAGCGTCTCTGCCTGAATTGGATGGAGATTAAATAGCTCGACATCGGTATTGGCTGCAGTGAAAGTCTAAACTACAGTATCTGACGCTGTTTATCCTCTGATTTTGTCGAGTGTGTACACTTAAATACTTTGGCTTTTTGTTGGGGATTTGACCTGACAGATTTGCTCTTTCATTTCCTGCTTTTATGCCCACAGTTTTAACGAAAGAAACCAGCAGGAAAGTGCATCAAAACTTTCATCCTTTTTGTACGAAATGTATCAGATGATTTCAGTGTTTCAGTGATTTTCTACCTTTTTCTCAATAAAATCCCTTTTGAATCAATGATAGTGTAGGTGCCATAACGCTACTTAGCCCTAGTTCATTATTTGTATTATTATTATTATTTGTTTACGTCACTTTTATTTGTTTGTTGAGCACTTCCGGTAATTGTCACATGGGTGTGGTTTGTCACCTGTTTCATGTCGAGTGCGGATGACAGAGGGTGAGCTTGTGCTGTGTTTTTTCTGTTGTACCGTTTTGTCCATACTGTAGTTACTGTGTTTTGATTTAGTTTGTTAAATATCCTAAACTATCAGTATGGACTTTCTCTTCGAAAACGCGTCACAGTTTATAGCCAAGCTTAGCCTCTCGGCGACTCAAACTGAACTGGAAATTGAGCCGCCACAGATATAATTGACTATATCATGGAAATATCACACACAGTTCAGTGCATGAGGATGCTAAATAAATGATAAACTGTACATTTAACCCTAAAAGCATGTAAATATGAGGGAAATTGGGTAAAACTGATGATTTTTCAGCAGATTATATTAGTTTTCCTTCAGACTCAGACTTCCTCTTCCTCAGTGAGGGTTTCTTATCGTCCAGACTGTGATCATTGTCAGCTGCTAACACAGACAGTCTTCTCACTTTAAAGGAACACTCAGTCTTTCTGAATTATGTAACAGGACATCTTCGCTCTTCATCTCTTATATCAAAATCCCCCTTATGTGTATTTATTTTTGAAAAAAGGGGGATTCATACGTTATCCAATTTCAAATCCCTGGGATCAAATAAGTCATCTTATTTGTTTAATAATAATAATAATGATTATTTGACAAAATTATCCAGTAAATATGTAAGGATAATTTAAATCATGGAAATTCAACCTTACACATTTGGTCAAAAGATATCTTGATTTTCTTCTTATCGCCAAAGTTCTTATTATAATAGTAATAATAATACAATTAAAAAACATCCTCCCTTCCTCCTACTCTTCATCCTGTTTCCTTCCCTCTTCCTCCTCTCATGTTTCTGGAGAATCTGCTGCTCTCAGTTCTCGGCTGCTGTGGAGGCAGTGAATGAGTCCTGGAGGAGCAGCTGATTATTTTCTGAGCTTGTTTTTAACTCCATTGTTCTGCACAGAGCTCCGTTATGTAACGCCTCCTCGGGATGTTCGGTCCGATTCTCCGTCTTCACGAGCAGAGGTGAAAATATAGTTCGGTCCTGAAATAACTCGGGTCAAAGCGACGAGCATTTCCCGTTTTTGTCCTCCCACACAGCGAGAACAATACTTCTGGAAATAAAACTTCCACACAACTGTTTCTCCTGGTGGGAAGTAGCTTTAAAGAGTCCTCTCCTGCTGATGTTCAGGTGTATATCAAGTGTCTCTACTTTAAAGAGTCCTCTCCTGCTGATGTTCAGGTATATATCAGTATGTAGTGTCTCTACTTTAAAGAGTCCTCTCCTGCTGATGTTCAGGTGTATATCAGTATGTAGTGTCTCTACTTTAAAGAGTCCTCTCCTGCTGATGTTCAGGTGTATATCAGTATGTAGTGTCTCTACTTTAAAGAGTCCTCTCCTGCTGATGTTCAGGTGTATATCAGTATGTAGTGTCTCTACTTTAAAGAGTCCTCTCCTGCTGATGTTCAGGTGTATATCAGTATGTAGTGTCTCTACTTTAAAGAGTCCTCTCTGCTGATGTTCAGGTGTATATCAGTATGTAGTGTCTCTACTTTAAAGAGTCCTCTCCTGCTGATGTTCAGGTGTATATCAGTATGTAGTGTCTCTACTTTAAAGAGTCCTCTCCTGCTGATGTTCAGGTGTATATCAGTATGTAGTGTCTCTACTTTAAAGAGTCCTCTCCTGCTGATGTTCAGGTGTATATCAGTATGTAGTGTCTCTACTTTAAAGAGTCCTCTCCTGCTGATGTTCAGGTATATATCAGTATGTAGTGTCTCTACTTTAAAGAGTCCTCTCCTGCTGATGTTCAGGTGTATATCAGTATGTAGTGTCTCTACTTTAAAGAGTCCTCTCCTGCTGATGTTCAGGTGTATATCAGTATGTAGTGTCTCTACTTTAAAGAGTCCTCTCCTGCTGATATTCAGGTGTATATCAGTATGTAGTGTCTCTACTTTAAAGAGTCCTCTCCTGCTGATGTTCAGGTGTATATCAGCATGTAGTGTCTCTACTTTAAAGAGTCCTCTCCTGCTGATGTTCAGGTGTATCAGTATGTGTGTCTCTATTTAAAGAGTCCTCTCCTGCTGATGTTCAGTGTATCAGTCATATGTGTACTTAAAGAGTCCTCTCCTGCTGATGTTCAGGTGTATAACAGTATGTGTGTCTCTACTTTAAAGAGTCCTCTCCTGCTGAAGTTCAGGTGTACTTGTACTTTTTGACCGGCAGTTTGATGTAACATTTGAGATGAAAGTCATTCTAAACGTGTGAGAGAGAGAGGTTAGTTTCTCTCTCTGTGTGTCGCAGGTTTTTATTTGATCAGCTGTCACAGAGTTGGCTCAGTTTTTTAGTCTTTTGAAGGTTAATCCATCAACCGGTTTAATGAGCTTTTATTCCGGGCGCTGATGCATGAAAACTGGGAAAAAACTAAAGCGTTTATTGTGCTTTCCTTTGTTTCAGGTGATATTAAATAACACACACACACACACACACACACACACACACACACACACACACCACACACACACCACACACACACACACACACACACACACACACACACACACACACACACACACACACACACACACACCCACACACACACACACACACGCTAAACACTGCATGGAGGTTTCAAAAGTGCCTCGTCGGTTTCTCACTGTGTGTTTCGATCGTTAAAGTCGCTCCTCAGATTCATTAAAGACCAGAGAAATATTAAACTAAGTCCTGGAAGAGTTTCTGAGCTGCAGAGGAGGAACAGGAAGGGATTAGTTTCCGTTCTGAACGACAGGAAGTGAATTCAGAACCTCTGATTAGTGTTCTCTGAAGAGGGGAGGAACAATTGAAGCAGACATCACGTTCATTTCATTTATTTAAGCGCCTCAGAGTACGTGCAACACTTTGAGTAGAGACACTACATACTGATATACACCTGAACATCAGCAGGAGAGGACTCTTAAAGTAGAGACACTACATACTGATATACACCTGAACATCAGCAGCAGAGGACTCTTTAAAGTAGAGACACTACATACTGATATACACCTGAACATCAGCAGGAGAGGACTCTTTAAAGTAGAGACACTACATACTGATATACACCTGAACATCAGCAGGAGAGGACTCTTTAAAGTAGAGACACTACATACTGATATACACCTGAACATCAGCAGGAGAGGACTCTTTAAAGTAGAGACACTACATACTGATATACACCTGAACATCAGCAGGAGAGGACTCTTTAAAGTAGAGACACTACATACTGATATACACCTGAACATCAGCAGAGAGGACTCTTTAAAGTAGAGACACTACATACTGATATACACCTGAACATCAGCAGGAGAGGACTCTTTAAAGTAGAGACACTACATACTGATATACACCTGAACATCAGCAGGAGAGGACTCTTTAAGTAGAGACACTACATACTGATATACACCTGAACATCAGCAGGAGAGGACTCTTTAAAGTAGAGACACTACATACTGATTACACCTGACATCAGCAGGAGAGGACTCTTTAAAGTAGAGACACTAAATACTGATATACACCTGAACATCAGCAGGAGAGGACTCTTTAAAGTAGAGACACTACATACTGATATACACCTGAACATCAGCAGGAGAGGACTCTTTAAAGTAGAGACACTACATACTGATATACACCTGAACATCAGCAGGAGAGGACTCTTTAAAGTAGAGACACTACATACTGATATACACCTGAACATCATCAGGAGAGGACTCTTTAAGTAGAGACACTACATACTGATATACACCTGAACATCAGCAGAAGAGGACTCTTTAAAGTAGAGACACTACATACTGATATACACCTGAACATCAGCAGGAGAGGACTCTTAAAGTAGAAACACTACATACTGATATACACCTGAACATCAGCAGGAGAGGACTCTTAAAGTAGAGACACTACATACTGATACACCTTTGAAGCTGTCGTGTGAGTGGTTGATGTCGACCTGTCGTGATCTCCTCCCAATGCATGCTGGGAAACTCTGCAGCCCATTATGACCCTGAATGGCAGAGACTGGAAATGAATGAACGTATTTTTTTCTGAATCGCTCCTCTGACATTTCAAAGACTGACATGTCGTTGAGGATTCCTCGCGGGCGAAATGTTAACGTGTAAACATCGCAGCAATTACCCAGCATTCTCAGCAGCTCACGAGAGGAAGTGATTCATGGAGGAAAGATATACATGTGTGTGTGTTTGGGATGTTGACTTTTATGATGCGTTTAATTCTCTTTGTTGGTGTGAAGGAAGGAAGTGTCTCCGTGGTGCCTTCAAGGACACTCAGACATGTGAGAGAGGAGAGGATGTAACATTTAAATGCTGATTTAACTCAAAGAAGACATTTATAAATCAACATGTCTGATTCAGGAAAAAGGGTTTCCAGGTGTTTGGGAGTACTGCTGTGTGTTTTAAAAAAGACATGTAATATCGATCATTCATAATAAATTAATAAATACAATTATTTATTATTCATTTAATGTATTTAATTTATTTTAGAGCAATAATGACATTAATTCCAGTACAAATAATTATTAAATAAATACAAATATTTATGAAAAACATATTTTTGAAAAAGTGCAAAATAATCGGTGTAAATTCAAATAAAATGAAAAAACTAATTATAATAGATAATATTGGTAAATAATTAAATAACCTACAAATAATAATAATAATAATATAAATAAAATCATAAAATGAGTCTGTGTAAATTAAAAATTAAAATAATTGTTCATATCAAATATTATATGAATTATAATAAATAATATTCTTAATAATAATATCAATATAATACAAATAATGCTTTACTGCATTGTAATGAATGTAAATACTGTACAATAAAATCTATAAAATAAATAAGAATATGGGTACATTTGATCTCTTCCTCTAAATTAATTAAGTATTGATCTGATATTGGAAATCAATCATAAACACACACATATACATATATATTGAGGGTATCATATATATATATAAATACATGTATATTAGACATGGAGAGGGTCTGCGGTCGTCGGGCAGGATGGGAGTTTTAAAAAAACGGGGGGAACTGCGAAAAAACTGTTCAACTGGTTCCCATAGCAACAGCGAGCATGTAGATCAGGGGGCTTTTTTCCCACACACACACACACCACACCAACACCACACACACACACACACACACACACACACACACACACACAACACACACACACACACACACACACACACACACACAGTGACAGTGTGAGGTTAGCACAGGATTCCCTGCTATTCCAGTTTCTATGACAACTCACAACTTCTCCTCCTCCTCCTCCTCTTCCTCTTCGTCTCAGCGGCCATTAGAGTCCTGATGCTTCTCCTCAGCAGCTTCGTGCTAATCAGACGCTAATTACAACCACCGCTGATTAATACGGGAGATAATTAGACGTTTAATAATGTCTTTAGTCGAGCAGGAAGTCACTTGGGACGTGAGAGGAATTATAAGAAGGATTTATCTCTGACAAACATAAATATATATATGTATATAAATATAATAAAATAATAATATAATTAGAAATAAATGATTAAATAATATAACATGTTTTATATCAAATTATAATGAATTATATACATATATTGTTATAATATGAATTATAAAAATGTACGTTTAAATAGTGTTAGGTCTTTTCTCTTCCTCATTCCTCTTCTAATAATTACTATCATTTAACTTGCTGTGTGTGTGGTGTGTGTGTGTGTGTGTGGTGTGTGTGTGTGTGTGTGTGTGTGGTGTGTGGTGTGTGTGTGTGTGTGTGTGGTGTGTGTGTGTGTGTGTGTTTGTGAGAGTGTGTGTGTGTGTGTGTGTGTTGTGTGTGTGTGTGTGTGGTGTGTGTGTGTGTGTGTGTGTGTGTGTGTGTTTGTGTGTGTGTGGTGTGTGTGTGTGTGTGTGTGTGTGTGATCTAGGGGTGAAAAACAGGAAGTGATGTAACATCCTGCTGATGGAGGAGGTGGAGGTCAGAGTCTGCAGACTGAATAAAAACACCTCCCACATTCTGAGCAAAACACTTCAGTAACGTCCTGCAGTCAGAAGATAATCTGCTGCAGGTTTTTAGCTGTTTTAACTTCTCCTGAAGACGTCCTTGAGTTCATCAGCATGTTGGCACTCACTGGAAAAGGTGTCCTATTCAGCTAGAGATTAAAGGAGGTGAAGTAGATAAAAACTATTTTCACAAAATGATCTGGCATTTTGCAATATTTTTTAATAAATGTTTCTGATATTTTCAGAATTATTTCACTTGTTTTCCAAGATTTTTTATATATTCTTTAAAATATTTGTTTCTGATTATTTAAGATTTTTTCAGTATATTTTTACATCAATTTCCGACATTTCGGGATTTGTTTTTTTGTAACTTATTCTTATATATATTTTTCTGATGTTCAGTGTATATCAGTATGTAGTGTTTACTTTAAAGTCCTCTGCTGCTGATGTTCAGGTGTATATCAGTATGTAGTGTTTCTACTTTAAGAGTCCTCTCCTGCTGATGTTCAGGTGTATCAGTATGTAGTGTCTCTACTTTAAAGAGTCCTCTCCTGCTGATGTTCATGTGTATATCAGTATGTAGTGTGTCTACTTTAAAGAGTCCTCTCCTGCTGATGTTCAGGTGTATATCAGTATGTAGTGTCTCTACTTTAAAGAGTCCTCTCCTGCTGATGTTCAGGTGTATATCAGTAGTAGTGTTTCTACTTTAAAGAGTCCTCTCCTGCTGATGTTCAGGTGTATATCAGTATGTAGTGTCTCTACTTTAAAGAGTCCTCTCCTGCTGATGTTCATGTGTATATCAGTATGTAGTGTGTCTACTTTAAAGAGTCCTCTCCTGCTGATGTTCAGGTGTATATCAGTATGTAGTGTCTCTACTTTAAAGAGTCCTCTCCTGCTGATGTTCAGGTGTATATCAGTATTTAGTGTCTCTACTTTAAAGAGTCCTCTCCTGCTGATGTTCAGGTGTATATCAGTATGTAGTGTCTCTACTTTAAAGAGTCCTCTCCTGCTGATGTTCAGGTGTATATCAGTATGTAATGTCTCTACTTTAAAGAGTCCTCTCCTGCTGATGTTCAGGTGTATATCAGTATGTAGTGTCTCTACTTTAAAGAGTCCTCTCCTGCTGATGTTCAGGTGTATATCAGTATGTAGTGTCTCTACTTTAAAGAGTCCTCTCCTGCTGATGTTCAGGTGTATATCAGTGTGTAGTGTCTCTACTTAAAGAGTCCTCTCCTGCTGATGTTCAGGTGTATATCAGTATGTAGTGTCTCTACTTTAAAGAGTCCTCTCCTGCTGATGTTCAGGTGTATATCAGTATGTAGTGTCTCTACTTTAAAGAGTCCTCTCCTGCTGATGTTCAGGTGTTATCAGTATGTAGTGTCTCCACTTTAAAGAGTCCTCTCCTGCTGATGTTCAGGTGTATATCAGTATGTAGTGTCTCTACTTAAAGAGTCCTCTCCTGCTGATGTTCAGGTGTATATCAGTATGTAGTGTCTCTACTTTAAAGAGTCCTCTCCTGCTGATGTTCAGGTGTATATCAATATGTAGTGTCTCTACTTTAAAGAGTCCTCTCCTGCTGATGTTCAGGTGTATATCATGTAGTGACTCTACTTTAAAGAGTCCTCTCCTGCTGATGTTCAGGTGTATATCAATATGTAGTGTCTCTACTTTAAAGAGTCCTCTCCTGCTGAGGTTCAGGTGTATATCAGTGTGTAGTGTCTCTACTTTAAAGAGTCCTCTCCTGCTGATGTTCAGGTGTATATCAATATGTAGTGTCTCTACTTTAAAGAGTCCTCTCCTGCTGATGTTCAGGTGTATATCAGTATGTAGTGACTCTACTTTAAAGAGTCCTCTCCTGCTGATGTTCAGGTGTATATCAGTATGTAGTGTCTCTACTTTAAAGAGTCCTCTCCTGCTGATGTTCAGGTGTATATCAGTATGTAGTGTCTCTACTTTAAAGAGTCCTCTCCTGCTGATGTTCAGTGTATATCAGTATGTAGTGTCTCTACTTTAAAGAGTCCTCTCCTGCTGATGTTCAGGTGTATATCAGTGTGTAGTGTCTCTACTTTAAAGAGTCCTCTCCTGCTGATGTTCAGGTGTATATCAGTATGTAGTGTCTCCACTTTAAAGAGTCCCTCTGCTGATGTTCAGGTGTATATCAGTATGTAGTGTCTCTACTTTAAAGAGTCCCTCCTGCTGATGTTCAGGTGTATAGCAGTATGTAGTGTTCTCTACTTTAAAGAGTCCTCTCTGCTGATGTTCAGGTGTATATCAGTATGTAGTGTCTCTACTTTAAAGAGTCCTCTCCTGCTGATGTTCAGGTGTATATCAATATGTAGTGTCTCTACTTTAAAGAGTCCTCTCCTGCTGATGTTCAGGTGTATATCAGTATGTAGTGACTCTACTTTAAAGAGTCCTCTCTGCTGATGTTCAGGTGTATATCAATATGTAGTGTCTCTACTTTAAAGAGTCCTCTCCTGCTGAGGTTCAGGTGTATATCAGTGTGTAGTGTCTCTACTTTAAAGAGTCCTCTCCTGCTGATGTTCAGGTGTATATCAATATGTAGTGTCTCTACTTTAAAGAGTCCTCTCCTGCTGATGTTCAGGTGTATATCAGTATGTAGTGTCTCTACTTTAAAGAGTCCTCTCCTGCTGATGTTCAGGTGTATATCAATATGTAGTGTCTCTACTTTAAAGTGTCCTCTCCTGCTGATGTTCAGGTGTATATCAGTATGTAGTGTCTCTACTTTAAAGAGTCCTCTCCTGCTGATGTTCAGGTGTATATCAGTATGTAGTGTCTCTACTTTAAAGAGTCCTCTCCTGCTGATGTTCAGGTGTATATCAGTATGTAGTGTCTCTACTTTAAAGAGTCCTCTCCTGCTGATGTTCAGGTGTATATCAGTATGTAGTGTCTCTACTTTAAAAGAGTCCTCTCCTGCTGATGTTCAGGTGTATATCAGTATGTAGTGTCTCTACTTTAAAGAGTCCTCTCCTGCTGATGTTCAGGTGTTCCTCTCACTCTGAATGAGAAGCAGCCATTCTGTGTTTGTTGCACCTTTCCCTGAAATGTAAAATGTCTGACTGAGAGGAGTCAGTGGGAGGCTGTAATCTCCTCTGACTCAGAGCTCAGCTCAGTAATAACATAAGTGATTATATATAATTGATAAAGCCCAAGTTGTGTGTGGAGGACTAAAGCTGCCATTCTAAGAAATAATGAAGAAAGAAAGAAAGAAAACCCTCAAATAAATAAAACTATCATAAAGCGATTAAAATAATGATTTGTTTGACACGTTTTTTTTTAGTTTTTTTATGTTGCCGATATAAAAAATAAATGAATAAAATAAGAGCCTAAAATATCAAAAACATGTGATAAATAAATAATCCCAGAAACCGAAAAGAATAATCCAATTAATTTTGACAACTGTTTACTTTTTAAATGTTGTATTCTTATTTATTTGTATTTTATAATATTTCATTTATTTTTGCCATTCTAAAAAAATAAATGACAAAAGATGTGTGTGTGTTTGTGTGTGTGTGTCTCTCAGCCACATGCCTCTGAGTCCGGCTGCTGACAACCAAACATGATCGCCCGCGCAACAAGCGTTACTAACGGCAACCCCACAGGCTCTGCTGTTGCCAGGACGACGACGCGGATGACACGCCCCCTGGAAACAGCATCGTCGTCCGCATCGGCATCCCGGACCTGCAGCAGACGGTAACACACACACACACACACCACACACACACACACCACACACACACACACACACACACACACACACACACACACACACACACACAGTCACATGCATGCATGCACACACACACACAACACACACACACACACACAGTCACACGCATGCATACACACACACACACACACCACACACCACACACACACACACACACGAAAGCACCGCCTGCTGACCAATCAGCTCAGTGTGCGGAGTTTAAAGCGATCAAGTCATATTACAGGAGAAAGGAAATACAGAAAGACAGCCGGCAAAAATCAACTGACTATTATAACATTAGCGTTAAGAAAGCTTACTTAAATATCTGCCACGACATAAGTAACCGGATCAGAGTAACATTAAGTACAGTCCGCGGCACTGTGAGTGCAGACGTCGATGTGTCCCATATCATTCATATCATATCACATCATAATGTATCATCTCCTTATCTGAGTCAGCTGAGCCGTATCTGGCGTGCAACACTCACAGTGTCACATACTGGATGCAGAAGTATTATTTTAAGCAACACATTAAGTTGACGAAATACTGGAGTCAAATGTAATTAAATCAGATCGTGTATTAGACGGGGCAGTGATATCATAAACCTGTTAATGTACGCATTCAAACACTTTCTCTGTTACCAGCTGTATTCACCTTGCAGGTGCAGCTATGTGGCTTTGATCCTGGATAAAGTGTTTAAGTCATGGATGTTTAAAGTTTAACTTCCTCATATTTGACTAATATTAAAGTTCACTTTTCATTCAGGAAGTATGACGCGCTGCGCTGTCAGTACGCTTCTCCATGTTTGTGATTGGTCAAATGTTGCTAGCCCCGCCCTTTCATGTGAACGCGCACTCAGCCGGACAGAGCAACCCTGGCTTGAGTTACCGAGTTGATAACCAGCGTCGTAGGACCGCTTAGCGAGAACGCGTTTGTTTTGGGTTAGGTAAGATAGATAACTCAAACAGATCCAGGGTCTGTTGAACTGGCTTCGTAGTACAGGCCTCTGCTTTGCCTCCATTGGACTCCTTTGTTTACTTCCGCAATAAAGTGACATCACTGCAGAACACTAACGCTCCTATTGGCTAGCAGAACAACACATTGTACGTGATAGGCTAAAGGGGCGGGACATCTCTAAGCAGGTTGACCAATCACAACAGACAATAGCTAACCAATCAGAGCGTCTTCTTTTCTTGTAATTTTATGACTTAAAGTGGACCTATCATGCTATATTTGAATAAAATAGTGTAGGACCATACCTATATAAGGCATATTTATACTTTTTTTTTTCAAAATACCAAACAGATCATGCATTTTAGCCATGCCTCATTTTGCTCAATTTGAAAAATGTTAGCTCTGTTTTTGCAAGGGTTGATTCAGTGAGAACAGCACCACCTAGAGGCCTGGCATATGTACTACAGCGTCTCCAGCGCTTTCGAACGGCAATGGCCGTGGCTGTCTCCTCCTGATTGGTGGAGTTGGCCCAATAGCCGTAGCGCCACCGTCCTGACGTCAGGACAGTGTTCAAATCTGGATCAGTTTTTATCAGATCCGTTGCAGCCCCTTTTTTAGAGATTTGGGTATGGAGGAAAATAGAGAGGGTTGTGTTTTCTGACACTTGGTGAGTTCCCTGGAACACCGGGACACATATTCATGTAGAAAAGACGTACACAAGTGCATTTTTGCATGATAGGTCCCCTTTAAATCTCAGAGAATATTGAGCCAGTCGTTTTTCCATTATCGTATATTTGACCTGTAGTGGAGATAATCTGAGCAAAATGAAGAGGACAAACCTGTGTGTGTGTGTGTGTGTGTGTGTGGTGTGTGTGTGTGTTGTGTGTGTGTGTGTGTGTGTGTGTGTGTGTGTGTGTGTGTGTGTGTGTGTGTGTGTGTGTGTGTGTGTGTGTGTGTGTGTGTGTGTGTGTGTGTGTGTGTGTGTTTCTCTGTGTGTGTGCTTCAGAAGTGTTTGCGGTTGGACCCAGAGTTACCAGTTTGGAGCAGTAAGCAGCGGGTTCTGGTGACGTTGTCCCAGTCTCTGTCGGATGTTCTGAACTATGGTCTCTTCCAGCCGGCGTTCAACGGCCGAGCCGGAAAGTTTCTGGACGAGGAGCGACTTCTAAAGGAATACCCGCTCCCCCCCATCACCCCCATACCTACCTGGAGGTACTATTATTATTATTTTTATTTATTTCAAACAGTCTTTTTTTTACTTTAATGTATGGACTATGTGGGACAAACCCTGCTTTAAATAATAATAATTAAAAGTGAAAAACATATTTAATTAAAAAAAAAAATAATACGAACGTTTCCACTTATTTCTTTATTCACAGTTTCGTTATAAGAGGAGAGTTTACACTCAGAGCTACGTGGACGACAAGCAGCTGGCAAAGCTGCACACCAAGGTAAACACACACACACACACACACACTCACACACACACACACACACACTCACACACACACACACACACACACACACACACACACACACACACACACACGCACACACTCACACACACACACACACACACACACACACACACACACACACACACACACACACACACACACACACACAGAGCAACAGAGTGAACAGAAACATATAGAAATAGGTTGTATACATAAAAAAAAGGGCATTTATTACTTTTATTTCCCAAAAATAATCGAAATGTTTTGTGAAATAAATATTGAGTTTTTCCATCTGAATATAACTCCCCTCTCTCTGCATCATTTGTATTTTGTTTCCAGGCAAACCTGAAGCGCTTTATGGAACATGTTCACCAGAAGAATGTGGAGAAGGTTTCCAAATGGCTGGAAAAGGGACTGGACCCCAACTTCCACGACTCGGACACCGGGGGTGAGCAACACCAGAGTTATCTCTCACATTCCATCCAGGTTCTTTTCTCATGAGTCTTTGAGTCTTTGAGTCTTTGAGTCTTGAGTTTGAGTCTTTGAGTCTTTGAGTCTGTGAGTCTGTGAGTCTTTGAGTCTTTGAGTTTTTGAGTCTTTGAGTCTTTGAGTCTTTTAGTCTTTGAGTCGTTGAGTCTTTGAGTCTTTGAGTCTTTGAGTCTTTGAGTTTTTGAGTCTTTGAGTCTTTGAGTCTTTGAGTCTTTGAGTTTTTGAGTCTTTGAGTCTTTTTGAGTCTTTTTGAGTTTTTGAGTCGTTGAGTCTTTGAGTCTTTGGGTCTTTGAGTCTTTGAGTCTTTGAGTCTTTGAGTCGTTGAGTCTTTGAGTCTTTGAGTTTTTGAGTCTTTTGAGTCTTTTGAGTCTTTTGAGTCTTTGAGTCTTTGAGTCTTTGAGTCGTTGAGTTTTTGAGTCTTTGAGTCTTTGAGTCTTTGAGTTTTTGAGTCTTTGAGTCTTTTAGTCTTTGAGTCGTTGAGTCTTTGAGTCTTTGAGTTTTTGAGTCTTTGAGTCTTTGAGTCTTTGAGTTTTTGAGTCTTTGAGTCTTTTTGAGTCTTTTTGAGTTTTTGAGTCTTTGAGTCTTTGAGTCTGTGAGTCTTTGAGTCTTTGAGTCTTTGAGTCGTTGAGTCTTTGGGTCTTTGGGTCTTTGAGTCGTTGAGTTTTTGAGTCTTTGAGTCTTTGAGTCTTTGAGTCGTTGAGTCTTTGAGTCTTTGAGTTTTTGAGTCTTTTGAGTCTTTTGAGTCTTTTTGAGTCTTTGAGTCGTTGAGTCTTTTTGAGTCTTTTTGAGTTTTTGAGTCTGTGAGTCTTTGAGTCTTTGAGTCTTTGAGTTTTTGAGTCTGTGAGTCTTTTCTCTTAAATCTAATATTTTAATCTCGGAAAATGTTGAAACCACAACGGCCATTTTAAGCCGTCATACCTCGCCCCACATCCTTCATATTTCCCTCTGATGTTTCTCAGAGTAATGAACACTGTTTGTTGTTGTGTTGTTGTTGTTGTTGTTGTTGTTGTCCTCTCTGGATGTTGACCCCTCTCTCTGTCCCTCTCAAACATATTTATTTGACTTAAACCGATATATCCCTGCACTTTAACTGTATCTGCATATCGAAGTATGGATGCTTGTTGTTGTATC
>JAAOOA010001189.1:0-120000 GCA_012861695.1 Trematomus loennbergii | reverse complement strand
AGATGATTGGTCGTGCTTTTTACAGTACTACAGCTTCCACAGATGATATTTCTTTATGGATTTTTTGTCAAAGCACTTCAGATATTCATTGCTATCGGGATGTTAAGAGCATTCCATGGAATATAACAAAAAGTGTATCTCGAGCCGGTTTCTCAAACTTACCTACCACACCTTTAAGAGGAATAAATGAGAATATTTTATTAAACAAAGCAGTGAAAGCATTAATATTCTTTGAGATTAAAGTTTTACATTTGAAGTTATGTTAAAAACTTCACACAGGGTTCTTACGGTCATTAAAAACCTGGAAAAGTCATGGAAATTCAAAATGCTAATTCCAGGCCCTGGAAAAGTTATGGAAAACAATATTTTTCCAAAAGTTTTGGAAAAGTAATGGAAATGTAACTAAAGTTTGCATCAAATATAATTAATATTTGATCTAATCACCGAAATAGTAATACTATAATGATAATAAATACTGTATCGTATAGTAACGAAACGTAAAATGGCATTTAACTGACAAAGTATTTTGCTGGTGAGAGATTTGAGTTGCTTTAGCGTGTAGAAGCTAGTAACCTATTTGATTTGTTTTAGATAGGCACAACATGTTTCATATGCAGACCTTATTTTCCTGTTCCATGTTAAAATAAACCATTTTCAGTGGTACCGCTGAGAAAGAGTAATTTTTTTGGTAATGGAAAATTAGGTAAAGGTCATGGAGAAGTCATTGAAAATCATTGGTGAAAAAGTGTATGAACCCTGTTCACAAAATTACCATGAAAGAAGTGAAATATTGGTGAACTACTCTCTGGGTTTTAAATAGTATTTTACATTTACCTTGTGTCCTGAAATGTACTGTCTGTTTCAGGTTAACGGCGCTGACGTGGTGAAGGTGGGTCACCGTCAGGTCGTCTCTCTGATCCGACAGGGAGGAAGTCGTCTGCTGATGAAGGTCGTCTCTGTTTCCAGGAAGTCAGAATCATCCAACATTGTCAGGAAGAAAGGTACAGGTTTTATTTAAAGAGCCCTATTCTGTACACAGTGTACGGGGGCGGGACATCTCTAAGCGGTTGTCGAACCACAACAGAGCCGGCCAGCTAACCAATCAGAGCAGACTGGGCTCTGGTTTCAGACAGAGGGTGAAAAGAGGTGCTGCAGCACAGGCAGTATGAGAAAAATAAAGAGATTTTTGAACATTAAAGCATGGAGACATGTCCCAGAGGCACAACATACTAATATGAACCTGAAGGTCAGCAGGATAGGGCCTCTTTAAAGAGCTGAGGGATCTAAAATACATATATTTTAACCTTAGCATCCCTTAATCTTAAAATTGTCCTACAATTGGAAGTGTTTTCTGTTTAATAACTAACTGTGGTTTGTCTTGTAGCTCCGCCCCTCCAAAACGAGCCCCAAGCACCTCACTGACTCTGAGATCCAAGTCCATGACCGCTGACCTGGAGGACATAGGTAAAACAAACACACACACACACACACACACACACACACACACACACACCCACACACCCACACACACACACACACACACACGCACGCACGCACGCACGCACACACACACACACACACCACACACACCCACACACACACACACACTCACACACACACACACACACACACACACACACACACACACACACACACACACACACACCCACACTCACACACACACACACACACACACACACACACACACACACACACCCACACACCCACACACACACACACACACACACACACACACACACACACACACAGACACACACACACACACACACTGCAGAGTTTAGTCAAACCTAAAGACCTCTGTTCTGTCTGCAGCCAGGAGGAGACGCTTCGGTGAGTCACATGTGATCGGATGTTGTTGTTGTTGTTGTTGTTGTGACGTCACAATGTCATGGTGTCTCAGTGATGTAAAAACCAGGGCCGTAGTATAAAGTGAAGTAAGGCTGTTCCAAGTAAAAGTCATGAATTGTAAAGTCAGATATTAAAAAGTTACGAACCTAAGATGTAAAGTCCTAACTAACAGGTAAAGTTCAAATTTTAGGTAAAAAGGTTACGACAATATCCACTCAATGTAGTAGAAACAAAAATAAAGAAATGTTTTATTTACCAGATTTAAACTAAGTATTTCTCCGGCTCTGGTGTTGTTGTGGTCGTCAAGTCGTGAATCTGTGTTACTTTATTTTTGGTTTTTTTGTTTATCTTTTTTTTTGTCCCGCAGACAAACTGGATGAGATGTTGGCCGGGGGTCAACAGGAAGTGGTTCTTAGGGCCCGACCAGCAGATGACTTTAGAGCGGCGACGGTGAAACAGAGACCGACCAGCCGGCGAATCACACAGGCCGAGATTAACGTAAGACTGCCAGAAATATCAAATACATCTTTTACAACATTTTTGCAGAGTACCTCAGGGCCATATCCTAGGTCCTCTTCTATTTTGAGAAGTACCTCAGGGCCATATCCTAGGTCCTCTTCTATTTGAGAAGTACCTCAGGGCCATATCCTAGGTCCTCTTCTATTTTGAGAAGTACCTCAGGGCCATATCCTAGGTCCTCTTCTATTTTGAGAAGTACCTCAAGGCCATATCCTAGGTCCTCTTCTATTTTGAGAAGTACCTCAAGGCCAAGTTACTGTTGTCTTTAACCTGTTAAGCCCTGAGCCTGTTTTTCAGGTCTCAGGTTCGAAAATGAGATTCCCAGAACAAATGACCATATCTTCCCTTCTAAAAGGGTTAAATTAATAATCTTTTTTCTCAAAGTAATGATAAACCTGTGAGTTGGATGTAGAAAAGTCAGAATCAATATAGATGTTTTTTATTTTAAAGAAAATTCAGATTTTAAATCGTAAAAAACTGTAAATTATAGTGTCCGTCCAAAAAGTTACTGTTGTCTTTAATCAAGTTGCATTTTCAAAAGTCTCTATTTAGGAGTTATGGGTTTTAAAATGGGAAATATGTTGGTGTATTCTTCTGACCTGAGCTCCTCCAACAATCCAACTTATATAATAAAATACAAAAATACAAAATAAAAAGTAGTGCAAAAAGTCAATATCCATGTAAATAGAATATGATATGTATGTAGCATAAATATTGTGTTTTATGTGTTTGTTTCTTTAGTCGTTGTTTGAGCGTCAGGGTCTTGTTCCCCCCTCGGCTCCAGAGAAAAGCACCATGGCTTTACCTCGAGGGATGTCCAGAACCAAGAGCTTTGGTAAGAAAACAAACACATGCTTTACATTTTTTACTTAAAGAAAAAGTACCAATACTATGATAAAGTCTTCCGTAGATCCTTGTGTTGCAGTTTTATTTTAGTACCTTTATTTTAACGTCTCGATTTTTCCCGTCAGGCACACCTGACGACGACCGGATCTCGGCTCTGATCAATGAAAGTCGTTTTCCTCGGAGCTCCTCGCTGACGGACGGCTTCATCCCTCCGCCTCCTCAGATGGCTCCGCCTCCTCCACCCTCCGCCTCCTCCTCCACCTCCTCGCTCTTCCTCCTGGACTCCGGCCCCCCCCGTCGTTCCTCCCCCCTCTCCCCCAGCCAGAGGGGAGGGGCTAACACGCTCCAGCTTCAAGCCGGGGGCGGAGCCTAGGCTGGTGGAGCTCTGTGATTCGCCGACGAGGAGCCACGCCCACGCTGAGCGCCAGAGGAAGGCTAGGTCGATGATCATCCTTCAGGACATGCCTCCGCCACCGCCACTTCAGCCGGACGCACACTCCGGCAGCACACACGCTCTGCACACCGCCACACACAGCGCCACACACACACTTCACACGGCAACACACACATCTACGCTGTCGCTGCACAGCACAAGCCCCGCCCTCGGTCACTCGCCGCTGTCACGCCGCCGCGGAAGAGCAATAGAAAACCCGTACGCTAACGTTGGACAGCAGGCGCCGCCATCCAAGCCGCAGAGGAGGAAGTCACCTTTGTTGAAACAACTTCCTGTAGAGGAGCAAGGTCAGGATCGTTTACACATGTTTCCTGTTTTGTTGTGTACAATTTCCTGATGCATGATGGGACGACAATGCTTTGATTGGCTAAAATTGCAGCACACAGTTAAATATGTCGAGTTGAAGGAGTGTGCTTCAAAACTTCATTATTTAGTACTTGGTGGATCAAAACAAACTAGCCAATCAAATATATTCTTGTTTGCTCAAATTTAAAGACAATTTACTTGAAAGTTGTTTCTATTCATGTGCATGCAAAACACATTTCAGTCTGCTGAAAATGTCCTGATTGGGATTGACACAAATATAAAGCCTTAAACTTCTAATCTTCAATCCAATCGGTTTAACTATTTGCTATTTTTCTTCTTCTAGGAATAAAAGACCAGGACTTATTGAAACCGACGGACCCAGCAGCCCCAGTCGGGCGGAGCTGTACCAGCAGCAGGTTCTCTCAGAGCGAGCCCGGGTTCAGGGTCGGAGGTCGTCTCTCTTCCTGTCTGTCGAAGGATCTGGGTCAGAGAATCAGGTGACACTCCTAACTCTGAGCCATTCGATGGACGATCTTGGCGAGCTTCCTCCTCCAGCTCCGGTCCTTTCACCATCACCGACGCCTCACACCTTCCTCCACCCACTGACCGGGAAACCACTAGGTCAGTCTTGCCTTACCATAAACTTAACCATAAGTGATAACCGAATGATAAATAGGTGCCAGGGTACCAGGAAAGTCAACTGGCCTCGAGGTACTGCATTAGGTAAAAGAGGACCTAGAAGAAAGTCTTGGGACAGATCCTCAAGGTACCTCAAGAATTTAAAAAGTACTAAGCACATACCCTTGAGGTACTTCACAAAACAATACAGGATCTAGGACAGAGCCTTGAGGTATTCAGCAATATGATGAATGCATGAGTACCTCCATTAAAGACAAAAGGAACTAGAACAGGACCTTCGACAGTGACTTGAGGTACAAAACAAAATTGAAAAACAAAATTGAAAGGGTAGCAAGGAAAGAGCCTTAAGATACTACGCAAAACTTGAAAGAAACTAGTTAAGAGCCCTGAGGTACTCCAAAGAACAGAACCTAGGACAGAGCCTTGAGGTACTCCACAATGTGATGAATGCATGAGTACTTCCATTAAAGAGATAAGGAACTAGAACAGGACCTATGACAGTGACTTGAGGTACAACACGAAAAAGAAAAAGCCATATGACAGGATCTCTAGGTACTTCCAAGAGAGGAGGACCTAGAACAGAGCAAGAAAATTGAATGGATAGCAAGGAAAGAGCCTTAAGATACTACGCACAACTTGAAAGGAACTAGAGAAGAGCCCTGAGGTACTTCAAAGAACAGAACCTAGGACAGAGCCTTAAGGTATATATAATAACGCATTAAAACCCATCCATACTAAATCATTTCTTGTGTCTTCAGACCCCTCGTCTCCACTCGCCCTGGCTCTTGCTGCACGAGAACGAGCGCTCACCGCCCGAACCCCGAGTCCAGAGCCTCGACATAAACACGGATCTGCCTCACCTATCCCCACCCCTGCTGCCAGTCCAGACGGACGACACAAGCGCACCCCTATCCCCACCCCGCAGGGCAGCCCAGAACCTCGATCCAAGCGCACCCCCCCTCAGACGAGCCCAGAGCAGCGAACAAAGCGTACCACCCTCAAACCAGTCCGGAACTGAGGCACAAACGCATAACGCCGCCTTTGTTCCCCGACGGACCGGTGGAGCGTCCGGAAACCGAGGGAGGAGTTACATCGCCTGCCGCTCCATCGCCCGAGCGTTGGAGACCGACCCCTTTGCCACCGCTGGCCAATGAGAGTCACGCCTCTCTGATTGACAGGCGCAGGAGCCTAACAGTGGGCAGCTCCGAGGAGGAGGGCGGGGCTTATACGGTAACACTCCCGCCGGCGTTATTGTCGTCAAGCGATGAGGAAACCAGGGAGGAGCTTCGCAGAATTGGCCTGGTTACTCCCCCGCTGCCTTCGCCAGTCCTCCCCCTCTTCCTCCCCCATCCTCCCTCATCCTGCTGACTCGACGAGGCGGGGAGGGAGGGGGAGGAGATCCTGACTCTCTAGGTAGACGAGGTGATGAGGATGAAAGTGACGAACGTCTACATGACAGCTCTTCCCCCAGCTCCCTCCCTCCCTCCATCACCTTGGCCTCCCCTCCTGATCCATCCTCCCCCTCCTCCCCTACAGCTCCTCACCCATCCCCTTCCTCCCCACCACCTCCCCATCTGTTTTGAAACCACGCCTTCGTTCACCATTAGGTCGCGGTCGCTCCACGCTCCGTGATCCTCTTCTGAAGCAATCATCGGACAGTGAGCTCCTCCCGTCTGCTGCCTTTTCCTCCTCCCCTTCCTCCCCTCTCTGTTCCTCACCCACTGGTGGAGGTGGACGTCAGCCTCGTTATCTTTTCCAGAGAAGGTCGAAGCTTTGGGCGGCGGGGATGACGATCGTCGGGGATTCAGCCCAGATGAAGGCGGCCGTTCAGCGGCATTCGGGGGTCAAGTTGCCGGGTCAGCTGTGGATCTGAGCAACCGGTCGTCTTCGGCTCTGGAGCTGAGCGGCAGGGTCGGGTCCGGACTGGATCTGGTGAATCGGCTACAGCTGCTCAATAAAGACAGTCATTCTCTGGGGAGGAGCCGAGTCCCCTGGATCCAGGCCGGAGGTCGCCAGTAGTAGGTGCCAGGTACTACAAACTGCCTTTAAAGGTCTCCTATTATGCAAAATGCATTGTTGATGTCTTATGGCGCATTTCCACTACACGGCCTCGCTCGGCCTCGCTCGGTATGGCTAGGCCTCGTTAGGACTGGCGCATTTCCATTACAGTTTAGGAACTGGGGTAGTATCTATAGTAACGCAGTGTGGGCGGAGCCATGACGTCATCTTCAATGAGAACCCCAGAAAAACAACACAGCCGTTAGCTGTTAGCACTCAGAGCTCACAGCTCCTCATATCTGTTCAGAAACTAGACAAAAGTTAAACAAGTACAAACCACAGACTGCCTGTGTCATGGTGAATACAGTCGCTGCTTTATTTATGTCTGTAGGCCGTTGTTGTGAGTGTGGACGGTCGGAGCATATACTGCGTTAGCTTAGCCGATCTCCATTCAGAAAACACGCATTTTAAAAGGTTCTTCGCCTGCCATCTGTCTGCAGACTTGTCAAAGCATTAATTCATGGTTTTTACTAACCGGTATCAGTATGTTGTTACTTCGGCATCACTTTGAAACGTGTATTACAATTAAATCACGGTCAAATATGTTCATTGTTGTAGTTGTAGCCCCCTTGCCAGCGATTCTCTCTCTAGTTTAGCATACTCAGCCCGACTCAGCCTCGTTGTCTCTGGCCCTAGAACCACGATTTTATGGGGCCAGAAAAACTGTGAATTAGGACCCGCTAGCCGGTACTAGGCCAAGTGGAAACGCAACCAAAGACGGGCCCCGCACGGCTCGGCACGCTTAAAGCGAGCTCCTCGCTGCAGTGGAAATGCGCCATTATATACATAAAGATGTGTCCCCGGTGTGTCCCCGGTGTGTCCCCGGTGTGTCGCCGGTGTGTCCCCGGTGTGTCCCCGGTGTGTCAGGGGACTCACGCAGCGTCAGAAAATAAAACCCTCTCTCTTTTCCTCCGTACCCAAATCTCTAAAAACGGGGGAACAACGGAGCTGATCCAGATTTGCTGCCGATATGACGTAATATCGGAAATGCGGACTCAGCTGAGAATCTTTCCAGCTGAGCAGGCATTAGCTCCCCCCCCACTCTTATTTTTATTTTTTTTAAAGCTTTATACCCAGAATCAGCACTTTAGTAACAGGGCTGAAATAGAGGGATATGAGGCATGGCTAGAATGGGTGATCTGTTTGGTATTCTGAGCAAAACACTTCATAGACATGTTTTTTATATATTTGTATATATCTGAGACCTATATTATATGCCTAAAAAGTATAATAGGAGACCTTTAACTATAAATACTGCATTACTACGGACCAGTTAAGGTGCGTTCACATCGGATGCATCGTTTTACTCGGTGGTGGCTTCGTGTCCGGTGTGAACGCACCATTAGCAGATACTGTGTTTGCATGTTGTAACAGAATATGTTGTTTATGTTCTTCCAGATGTGTGGACAATGGAGAGAGTAAATCGTAGGTTTTTAACCTCTGGTAAACATTTCCCGTTATCGCTAATAGATTCGCTAACAGCTAACTAACATGCACCTTCTTCACAGCCTAACGCCTGAAATGACGGTCCCATTTGGGTTTTGAATAACACCTTGAAACTGACCATTTTCTTAACACTAAAACAATGATTGCCCAATTTTAGTCTCAACATGCATGGTGCCGCCGTTAAAGTCATTTTCTTTCCAATAGCAAATATACAAGCGAAAGGGCAAAGAATAGATATAACCTGTGTTCAAGTCCTCTAATGTAAACTACAAACATTAGCATGTCTGGCTAACTAGTTTACAGGCAAATGTTCAATAAGTGTGCATGCCACTTTACTAAATACTGTTTTTATTTTGTCTCTATCATTAATGTTGCTGTGCTGTCACGATGTAAATGTCCCCTCTGTCGGACTAATCAAGGAATTCTATATAAATTCTGATTTATACATTGTTCAATGTGTTTCAGGTTGTTCTCCAGTCTCGGTGAGCTCCACACTATTTCCCAGCGAGGATTCGGCTCGGGGTATACAGTCCGACCGGGAAGTCGATACCCCGTGATGCGCCGAAGCCCCTCCCCCTCTCCCTCCCCCTCCGATAGGTCGATAGGAATCACCTCCTCCTCCGCCCCCGGCTCAGAAAGACCCGATTTAAGCTCCGGTCGCGGTCTAACCATCCTGAAGTCGTCCAGTCTCAGCCTCCCCTCCGAACCAAAGGAAGTTCGGTTTGTGATGCGGAGCGCCAGTGCGAGAACGCGCTCCAGATCTCCCTCTCCGTCCCCCCACGCCTCCCCATGCCCCTCCCCCGTCCTCAGCGGGCCTCTCTTAGCCCTGAGGCCATGGAGGCAGCGTCCACTCAACCTGTGGAATAAATACGACGTCGGCGATTGGCTGGAAAGCGTCGGACTCGCTGAACATCGCCAACGCTTCCAGGAGCACGAAATCGAGGGTTCCCATCTCCCGGCGTTAACGAAGGAGGATTACGTGGAGCTGGGCGTCACCAGACTGGGTCACCGGATCAACATCGAGAGGGCCCTCCGAACGCTGCTGGACGGATCCACTTGACCCCTGACCTGCCAACCCTTAGACACCCTGAACTGTGACCTTATTACAGACATTAAACACTAAACGAACGCCATCTCTTTGACTAGAAAAATCTTAACAGTGATTGAATCTTTAGACCTTTATACCAACGTGGAGTTTGTATCTCCGAGTGATCTCGCTGACTCATTGGCTGATCAGCTCTTTGATCAATACACACACCGGAGAGTGGTAGCACCGAGGTCAGTGTCCAGTGTCTAGCTTTAGTGGTATTTATTGAAGTAATTCATTCACCCAGAAACCATGTGTTTATCAATTACTCATCTCAATTACCTTGAATTCTTGAAAAAAGGTAGTTTTTGTCGCATGCCTCCACGGTGAACGATGAATTTAAAATTAGAGACAAGTCTTGTTGAATTGAAGAAAATGAAGGCCAGGTTTAACAGCAGAAAAACTGTTTCAATAGGTTACCCCGCTCTTTAACAAGTGGTGCAATAAAAGTCTTCTTTATTAACCCTACTTTCTAAACATAGGACTTTTCTTTAAAAACATACTATTGAAAACCCTTTGGAAAAGTTGCACGCCTGCAAAAGTGTGTTGTGATTATGAAAGTTGTACCGAAAAATATGACTAAGTCAGATGATGATCACTGTCCAAGTTACAACTGCATCGATAAGTCGATCGAGGGAAAGATATTGCCTCTAACTATTTCAGTGGCCAGTATTTAGCTTTAGTGGTATTTATTGAAGTACTTAACCAAGAAGATGACCGTTCTTTAATATTTCACCTCAATGAAATTGAATTCTTAAAGAAAACTATGTTTTTCTGGCATGGTGAATAGTAATTCCAAAATCAAAGAAAAGTCTTGATGAATTTAAGTTAATAGGGGCCAAACATATCGGTTTAACAACCTCTCACCAACTTGCACACAATTTGTCTGATTCATCCAGGTGCTTGCTCACTATTTCCAAATAAAATGACTTTTATCTAAAAACACTTTCAGACTTTCAGAAAAGTTAATTTATTTGGTTTTGGCCTGAAAAAGACTTGGACTTTGAGTCTTGATAACAGGGAAAGTTCTAAAGCCAGCTCATAACATCCACATAGTGTTCTGTAGCATACCGTTAGCATACATAACGTTAGCATACTAAGCTAATCACTGGACACAGACCTCTATTGTTATTATCTAGATTTGAAAGACATGGATCAAAGAGCTGATCCGACAAACTGTAAACTAATATAATGACGGGTTATTTTCCTCGTGCCATTCTGCTTCCCCGGGCGACTTTATCTGGACGATTAGCGAGTCTCTACATCAAAAACAACGGGAGATATGTTGAGGATATATCTCCGTCTTTCTCGTGACTTAGCTTCTTTTCTTCTGTTTTTTAAATATCACCCATGACGAATTTGTGTTTATTTACTTTTTCATATCTTAACGCTGATCATTTAGAATTTATGAATAACAAGTAATAATAATGTGGTGGTGATGACTTTACAGAGTTTATAATAGTTTGGAAAAAATGAATTTTTGAGTTCCTTATGATTTGACAATGAGTTGAATTTCTGAGGTCGTTGAATTTGAATTTTCGGCGGCGTTCTGAAACTCATGATGATTTGTCAATGAGTGTGACTTTGTGCTGATGATGTGCTGTGTGTTTCAGGGAGAGCTGCAGCAGAGCTCCAACTGGTTTCTAACCTGCTTTACCGAGGGCTTACTGTACATGGTGCTATCTGTTTAAAGCCATCTGTACAGAACAATACCTTCCTCCTTCCCCTCCTCTCCCGTCCTTACACTCACACACCAAACTCTTAACGCTATGAATCCTAAATGAATCAATCAAGTGCGGCTAAGTCACCAGGAACAGGCCATACATGGAGTTTCCTCCCTGCCATATTGGGGATTTTGTCCCTGCCATACGTGGAGTTTCCTCCAGACCATATAAGGAGTTTATAATAGACGTCTTAAATGGAGTTGCCCAATTACAGTTTAATATGCGCCTGATATTATCCAACAAACTGGTCTCCTACAAAAAAACATTTTCACACAAAAACTGCATTCTCAATTACGTTAATTCTTTATGGGAATTTGCAGCCAATTAGTTTGGGTCAAAAAGACCTCATCATGACAATATCACCCTATTACAGTTTTTATCCAAATATTGCTTGGATTTAACCATTTTATTGTTGGCGGGTAACCAATTTGTCAACAAACTAATACTACATCATCACTAAATAGTTTTGCCTTGCAATCTTGAAATGTGAAATTACCCATTTTACACAATTCAGTGTTATATTACCCAGATATAACCATTGGTTAGTATGTAAAGTACTACCCAAAAATTCATCAAATTCATCGGATATATAGCCCAGCCTTATAAAAAAAAAAGCATTTAATTAGAAATTAATAAAAAAGCTAATGCTAGCCTTTTAGCATTGTTAGCTGACACCTTTTATACTTAAAATAAAGTTAATTTAACACCATTTCTCTAAATTTAAAATGTAGTTTCTACATCTGTACCATAAAGAATATAAATTACAAAATAATAAGTGAATTCAATATCTGAAGTCACTAAAAGGTGTATTTCTTTAACTTTCTACTTTAATTAGGAATCTGAGTTAATTATGACTTTAACGGAGATAACAACAACTCCATTATTCCAAATATCTAATTTAACGACACAATCTCACTGACATGTTCCTCTTGAATCCCCCCTTTCTAAAGCACAATCAACTTGCCAGTGCCTGTTTCCACAAAACAACGAATATAACCGCGTTTATATATCGCTTTTTACTCCCAGCCGAAGTACCTGAACTCGAGCCGAACCACAATCATGAATCCCAAAGTTGTAAAAGTTCACGGTGCCATTTTCCTGAGAGAGTTCTAGATTGTATATCTTTGTACAGCACAATACAGTAGACTTTATAGTCTGTATAATATATATTATCCTATAATAATGTAGCTATAGTGTAATATATAAAGTATAGTAAAATGATGAAATGTATACTGGAATATTTTGGTAGACTGAAAATCTAAAAAGGCTTTTGTGATATTCAGCCTTTTGTAAACAGCCACACATCAGCTGTTTATCTTCAGTTTACTTTATTAATAACTCTAAATCCACTTGTATGAGTTTATAAATGTTATCTATATTAACTTTATCATGCTATCCATTTATTGAAATAATTACGGAGAAGGGGGAGGGGAGGGAAAATAGACAAAATCTCTGAATTTGCAAGATTAAAATATTATATTTACGAGTAATTTGAATATCTTCTGGTATTATAAATCAAAATTGTGTGCGATTAAAATAAGGGATTAGTTAAAGGGAATAGACATCCTGATTCTTTTTTCCATTTTTACAGAGAATTTACCATTTTTTTCCTGCAAATGTATAACTTTATAATCTCAGATTTGATCCGATAATATTTCTCCTGATTTTACCATTTTATTCTGGGTATTTAAGAGTGAGGTTTTTTTATAGTACCAAATAATGTGTATTTTTGTGGGAGGGGTTTTGTTTTCCAAGTTTCCCAATTGACACAAGCACCCTTGAATTAATTGACCAGCTGATGTTGACTTAAGACTGACTAGTTCGTACAAAGTGCTTCTCGTCCACTTTAGGAAAAATGCATCAAATTGTACGTAGAAGTTTACCATGCCATTATTCCAAAAGTCCAAATGTTTTACTGTGATATTCTAACCCTTAACCTAAAGAATATAACCTTTAATGCGTAAATACAACCAAGTTAGCCAATCAGTAATGACCAATTAGGGCTGGTTAGGGTTATCGTTAGGGCTTTCGCAAAATAAGGAATCAGAAATTGTGAAATTCGATGTCCTAAATAATGACTGCGTTCATCACAGGGAAACTGAGTATTTTGAGCAATGGCCATTTTGGGAACAATGGTTTTTGGTGAGGTTTACGGGCTATTGGACAACTTTCAGATCATTTGGGATTTGAAATAATGGGGTTTTAGGAACAATTGTCGAAGTTCAAAGACTGTGAATTTGCTCACTTCTGTTAACTCGGCCAAACGCTGCTAAGGGAGGCAAACTTTTCCGATTGTTGGTTTTGGAAAAGTTCTGAAATTGTCCTGATATTTAGCTGACGTTAGCTTACCAATAAAAACCACCACAACATGTTTCTAAATCCTCTGGAGAAGAGCTCGTGTGTAGCTGTTTACACTGAGTGAATATCACATGGACACACATTCTGTACGTGTAGTATATATTATAAAGGACTATAGTCTACTGTACAAGTTTTCCACAGATGAGACGTGGGCTGTCGCTTCTCTGCATTGTAACTAATCAGTGATGGGGAGGTCATGTGACCTCTTAACCTCTGACCTCAGGTCCCCCATCCCGTACACTAAGACAAACATGAGGTCATTCATTTGTTGTCGGATTTCTCAGCCAATCAGAAGCCAGCAAACCTAAAATATCTCTTGCTGGTGTTCTTCCACTGGGAAAGTAGTCCCTATTTTATTTTAAAATTCTGCTTTTAAAATCAAATCAGGTGGTTCTTCTAAGATGTAAACATGGATTACTTAGCAGAGGACATGTTTCTTGTTCATCTGTCTTTCAGCTAAATGTGTGTTAGCTAATGCTAGCATCATTCCCAAAGGAAAGAGTTCTGTGGCTAATTAGCAGTGATGCGAAATACCCAGAGTGTGTTTAATTAACTCCACCAAGGCCGTTTCAGTTAGTTACCAACCGGTCAACATTGTGCATAACAAGATAGAAGCATAACACCTCTATCAGCTGACGCCAGCAGGAGCAGGGAGACACAACACTGAGAGCACAGGAGCCAAGGTACAGGTGCGTGCGCTCAGTCAGGACAGCGAACTCATACACTGGGTCACAGTTATGGGCCTTGGATAATATTTCCCCAACAGTTCTACTTTGACTTACAATCAAAAGACTACTTCCATCGTTGCTGAATTGAAAGCATTTATAGCAGTAAATATCAGAGAAAGTGCTGATTGGCTGAGAATCCTGGCTTTTCTAACCTACATGTGACACCTTCCTCCTCCTGACACTCACCTGGTTATTATGGTTTATTGTTACCTTCCTCCTCTCCTCCTCCTCCTCCTCCTCATCCTCTCTAGCTTCCTCTTTTTACAGGATGTTTGTAGTTTCTTCTGGAGTGAGTGGCGTGTGTGTACTTGTAGTTTTATTTTCTTCCCTTTTCTAAAAACTGAAGAGCACACACATGACAACCGATGAGCTCTGCAAAACGCAACAGATTGTAATCTTTATAATAAACGGTCATTTATTACAAAGTTAAAACACCCTGAGGACTTCCTGTGTGGTTCTTTCACAATAAGAGCGCTCACCTCTGACCTGGGGTGTTTCTCAATGTGGAGGAAGGATGCTCCAAAGCCACTATTTCAAGCATGCTACGTCATCGAGTCCCCGAAGGACTGTTCCAATGTCCAGCATACTTGGAATTCTACCGAGGCCGGCGTCCTTCGTTGCGGGAGATTTCGAGGCTGCTCATGTGTATCCTCCGCGGTCTTGAAATCCCCCACAATGCTTTGCACACGGACCCAAATCTTTGGCGGAAATCGCGCTCCATTTAAGGCGGGGCCTCTCATATGACGCGCACCTGTTAGCCTGTTCCACCATTCTTCGTTTTCCGAGGCTAGGAAGGGTTCTTGCCTCGCTTCTGAAGGACCTGACTCGGAAGACATGTCCTACCAAGGAAGCGTCCTCGACATTGAGAAACACCCATAGTCTCGACGCTGAAAGGTTGAAACCGGGTTAATAAATGACAAGCTTTGAGACAGTAAGAGCACTTGTTTTTACTCTGTGTACTTGGAGACAGTACGTATATACGGTATCATTATTTTACAATCATAGAGAACACGTAGTGATTTACAACTTGTTTGTTTCAGTCTTTGAAGGTGCAACATGATTGTAATTTGCACAATAAAGATGTTCCTACAGCCGTTTTACAACATAAAAGGAATATAATATCGCAAAAGACATAAAAGTGCAAGTAAAATGCAGAAATAAGAAAAAATACATATATATAGACAATAATGTACAATGAAATACTGTATACAGTCGTTATGCAATCTTTCATTTATCATTTTTCCACCTTCTCCTGCTCACGGAGACGAGGGTCGCTGGTTCAAGGTCCAGCTTTATTATCATTATATAATACAGGATTGCACAAGGAAGCGCACCCTCCCCTACACACAGACATAATATATAAATACACACAAACATTTAGAATTAAAATAGCTTTTATTAGTATATACTTAAAGTGAAAACGCCCCTAAAATGCAACAGGACTTAAGGGATATAAAAGCATCTGTTATACTATAGAATTCATAATATCATTTTGTCCTATACTCCAATAATATAATATATATCATTTAGTTACTTAAAGATTAAACAAAATGGCTTTCTACCCCATTTCATTTAGGCATATTTCTTTTGAATAATATATATTGTTATTTGTATATATTATTCATATATATTTGGATATTTGAGGGTTATCTTTTGTCCGCAGATTAAAAACAAATATTTTATTATTTTATTGTATTTTAATTTGCTTTCTTCCCTTTAATTTATTTTTATTTTTATATATAGCTATTTTTATTATTATTAATTTGTATTTATTCGTCCATTTTTTTCAGTTACAGATCGTAAAATTCTCAATTAAAACGAATCCACAAAAACTAAAACAGGTCAGGCTTCAGAGATTTAATTCAGCTTAAAGGGAAACGTTGTTATTCGCAGTGACAGGACTCAACTTACTGCCCTGTGTGTTGTGAACACTGAGTAAACCAGAGCTGCCTCCTGATTGGCTGCCCTCCTCCTCCCTGCTCTCCTATTGGCCGACGGACTCTTTACCTGTGACTGTTTCATTGTGAGAAACTCAGTCTGAATCTACTGGGAACAGGTACGCTGCTGTGTGTGTGTGTGTGTGTGGTGTGTGTGTGTGTGTGTGTGTGTGTGTGTGTGTGTGTGTGTGTGTGTGTGTGTGTGTGTGTTGTGTGTGTGTGTGTGTGTGTGTGTGTGTGTATATTTGTGTGTGTGTGTGTGTGTGTGTGTGTGTGTGTGTGTGTGTGCGTGTGTTGTGGTGTGTGTGTGTGGTGTGTGTATGTTTTATGGTTAAACATTATGTTTTACAGCCACTTTAATTTATACGTTTATTACGATCTAATCTTTAAAGAGGAAATGATTCTGCAGAAACTAATGGCATTGAAACCATGAGCAGAATAAACATTAGCATTATTTTCAGTGCGTCTTTCTAAACCTGTTTTTTCCAGGTCGCCATGACGTCGGTCCAGGATCTGATCAGGAAGAAAAGAGATGGAGAAACGCTGGCGAATGAAGAAATTAAAACATTTATTGACGCTGTTACAAACAAAACGATTCAGGACTGTCAGACAGGTAAAAACTGTTTAACATCTGTTTCTACCTAGCAACAGTCTGTTATCCTTAGCGACAGTCTGTTATCCTTAGCGACAGTCTGTTATCCTTAGCGACAGTCTGTTATCCTTAGTGACAGTCTGTTCTCCTTAGCAACAGTCTGTTCTCCTTAGCAGCAGTCGGTTCTCCTTAGCGACAGTCTGTTATCCTTAGCAACAGTCTGTTCTCATAAGCAACAGTCTGTTCTCCTTAGCAACAGTCTGTTCTCCTTCAACAGTCTGTTCTCCTTAGCAGCAGTCGGTTCTCCTTCAACAGTCTGTTCTCCTTAGCAGCAGTCGGTTCTTCTTAGCGACAGTCTGTTATCCTTAGCAACAGTCTGTTCTCCTTAGCAACAGTCTGTTCTCCTTCAACAGTCTGTTTTACTTAGCAACAGTCTGTTCTCATAAGCAACAGTCTGTTATCCTTAGCGACAGTCTGTTATCCTTAGCGACAGTCTGTTATCCTTAGCGACAGTCTGTTATCCTTAGTGACAGTCTGTTCTCCTTAGCAAACAGTCTGTTCTCCTTAGCAGCAGTCGGTTCTCCTTAGCGACAGTCTGTTATCCTTAGCAACAGTCTGTTCTCATAAGCAACAGTCTGTTCTCCTTAGCAACAGTCTGTTCTCCTTCAACAGTCTGTTCTCCTTAGCAGCAGTCGGTTCTCCTTCAACAGTCTGTTCTCCTTAGCAGCAGTCGGTTCTCCTTAGCGACAGTCTGTTATCCTTAGCAACAGTCTGTTCTCATAAGCAACAGTCTGTTCTCCTTAGCAACAGTCTGTTCTCCTTCAACAGTCTGTTTTACTTAGCAACAGTCTGTTCTCATAAGCAACAGTCTGTTCTCCTTAGCGACAGTCTGTTATCCTTAGCAACAGTCTGTTCTCCTTAGCGACAGTCTGTTATCAAAAATTAACAACCCCTGGATTGTTCAAATGACCAATCACAATCGAGTAAACTAAGCCATGTAATAACACTGATTATCATTTGCCTTGATGGGTACACGCTGAGTTTAATTCAGAATTGTTTTTGGACTGTTTGCTCCGTTCAGGCGCCATGCTGATGGCCATCTGGCAGAAGGGAATGGTCCCCGAAGAGGTCGAGACGCTGACCCGCGAGATGATGTCATCGGGGGAAGTGATGTCATGGCCGAAGGAGTGGGCGGGGCTTGTGGTGGACAAACACTCAACAGGAGGCGTCGGAGATAAAGTCAGTTTGGTGTTAGCGCCCGCGCTAGCTGCCTGCGGCTGTAAGGTAAAAATATGATATACCTATATATGTAAACTTATTTATTATAAATATACAATATACTACATCTCCATATTTTTATATTTTCCTCTTTGAATTTGATGTGACATGCCTTATGGCTTTTATTTGAAATTCCACTTCCAAATCCTGATATTGATAAATCTATACATCAAAGTTATTTTTAGGCTTTGCCATGTTAAAGAATATATATCTTGATCTTTAAAAAAAAGTTGAAATCATAATGGTTAGATTTAACTATTTGCTGCGTAAGATCACAACATTTTTATTCTAACAAACAAATCTGAATTTGGAGGGAACACAGCTCATTTAAGACATTTGAATTGGCTTTTATTTTGAAGTCCATTCTTACACATTCTTCAATCTTAATTTGATGGGAACACAGCCCATTTGTGGCATTTTAGAGGGAATTTATTTTGAAATTCCACATCAGAATGTTCTGATATTGTCTGCTGATAATGACACTCTCTCTGTGATGTCATAATGACCTCAGGTGTGTGTCTATGATGTCATAATGACCTCAGGTGTGTGTTTGTGATGTCATAATGACCTCAGGTGTGTGTCTATGATGTCATAATGACCTCAGGTGTGTGTCTATGATGTCATAATGACCTCAGGTGTGTGTCTATGGTGTCATAATGACCTCAGGTGTGTGTCTATGATGTCATAATGAGCCCAGGTGTGTTTCTCAGGTGCCGATGATCAGTGGGCGGGGCTTAGCTCACACAGGAGGAACTCTGGATAAACTGGAGTCAATTCCTGGATTCAACATCCACCAATCAGCTGCTCAGGTGCAACATATGTAACATATATAACATATGTTATATTTCATATTATATATTTATATTTTTTTATTCACCTTTGGGGTATTTACTGACGTATCTTATGTCGTGGAATTAAAATCTCTTCAGCTTGTGTTAACCACAGACCTTATTTCAGGCTAAAAACATTCAGAAAACCATTGACCTCCAGACCAGGGAACAGGAAGTGATGTCACATCTGGGTTTAAGACTCATTCCTGCAGCACTTTGTTCTCTTTGCTAACTCATTCTCGGAACCAACAAGTTAGCGTTTACCTTTCAGTGTGTGTTTGTTTTATGGCTTTCGGGACTTTGACTTCACATTATTTGATTTAGTGCGACTGTTCAACACAAAGTAAACAACATTACCTCGACATTCACCCTGCAGTCGTCAGTACCAGGAATAACCAGGGATACTACGTGCAGTCAGGATTCATGATAAATAATACATGTAGGGATGGATACGTTCCCCCCTGTTACGTCCCGGCTGTCTAGGGTATGATTCTCGCTTGGGGTGCGAGAGGACACGGGTTCAAATCCCGGACGAGCCCCCATTTAAGTTACGCCCCGACTCGTGGAAAGAGGAAATAACATATAACCAGTTGGAATTGGTCAATTGGAAGTTGTTTATTGAGAGTAAAACACAGCCTGGGTACAAGTTAACCACAGTTAACGTTTGTATTAGAAGATAAACAGAGTGACAAGAACAAGCACAAATATACAACCAACTGAGTTAACCACTGTTAACGGGCTATCACACGAATGTACCGAGAGCCATCTGCCACAGATTCAGACCTCTCTCGACTAACTGAGACACACACACATTCTTGTAGTTGTCCCCGGAAGGTGTGTGCGGGGATTGGAGAGTCAGGCCCGGCATGCTCCAATCCAGATCTTCGTCACGCCTACCGGGGGAGGGACAGGAAACCGGCATCCAATGGCGTCTGGGCAACGGCACAGCTCATATGCATATCACACACAGCTGCAAACACTTACTGAAAGGTTAATGGGCAGATAGAAGGCGGCGGCCGTAAAACCCACTTTATGTTTTGCAGGATTTTCCAAATAAAATAACATTTAACTTAATTAATCTGTAGGAAATTCTTGTTCCAGAAATTGTTTTAGAAATAAAATAACAAAAGAATAAAAAACAAAACTGAATATACAAAAAAAACATATTAAAATATAAAATAACAACACATGCCTGAATACATGTAGTAAAATAATTGATGTGTATTTCATTCATTATAATTTCTTTAAATGTGCAGATCCTGGAGATCCTGGGCTCGGTGGGCTGTTGCATTGTGGGTCAGACGGAGAGTTTGGTCCCTGCAGATCGAGTCCTGTACGACCTGAGAGACGCCACCAGCACCGTCAACAGCCTGCCTCTCATCACTGGTACTGGGGTTACTGATGGAGGCCTAACACTGACATTATTATAAAAAAAAAACAAAAAAACAATTGATAATATTTACAAAATAAGTTCAGGAAATGTTTAAATACATTTCATTTTAATTAGAAAATAGAAGAATAAATCATTTAAATGACTGATTTTAATATGAATTTATACCCCAAAGTCTTCTTCACATGGCTTTAATACGTTTCCTTATATATTTTATTTAGTTATTTAAAATAAAGATCAACAATAAATACATAATTTAGAATAATTATTTTTTTGTCATGTTTATATTTAACAACTTATTTTTGAATTTATTTATTTTAATATAAATGTTTTCTGTTATATTTATTTGTATTTATTTTTTTTCTCTATTATAATGCAGCTTTATTCTGTAGTTACTAACATGGACATAAGAGTGCTCCAGTCAGTGCCGATTCTAGAGTCTGTGGGGGCCCTAGGCAAACATTCACTGGGGGCCCCTCGAACCCCCCCTAACCAGGGATAACCAGGGAAATATACTCTAAATATAAATGTAAATATATGGGATGTTTCTGTTCCAGCCTCGATCGTCTCAAAGAAAGGAGCCGAGTCTCTGTCGGCGCTGGTTCTGGACGTGAAGTTTGGACGAGCCGCTCTGTACAAAGACCTGGACAGCGCTAGAGAGCTAGCTCAGTCACTAGTGAGTATTATATTTATATAACCAATACTTCAAAGCTTTGCATACATGCTTACAAATAATCGGGTTTTTTGTACTTTTATTATTTATTATTATTATTATTTATTTATTATTACTATTATTATTAATGCTTTTATTTGTATTATTTTTGACTTATTATTCTATTGTTAGCTGAAGTTTTTATTATTTATAATAATTTTGATTACTAACAATAGTTGCGTTATCCAGGTGCATGCTGGGAACTTGCTGGGCATGCGCACGGCGGCGCGCTCAGCTGTATGGACGCTGTGATTGGTCGATGTGTGGGCAACAGTCTGGAAGTGATGGAGTCTCTGGAGACGCTGAAGGGGCGAGGACCTGAAGACCTGATGGAGCTCGTCACAACTCTGGGTAACCACGTTATATCTGGACCCTGAAGGCCTCACTAAAGTCAGGGTTTAAAGACATAAGATAAGATGATTTAAAGTGGACCTATCATGCTATATTTGAATAATATATTGTAGGGCCATACCTATATAAGGTATATTTATACGTTTTCTTTTTCAAAATACCAAACAGATCATGTATTTTAGCCATGCCTCATTTCGCTCTATTTTGCTCTCCTCCACCCTGTCTTTGCATGCGCTGCAGCTGACCACGCCCCCTGCAAAGGAGGGGGCCGAGTTACGAGCGTCATGTTACCATGCTGTTACCATGCTGTTACCATGCCACGGCAACCTCTCATTCCCCTGATTGGTGGAGAGTTGGCCATATAGGCGGAGCTCCTCGTCACTGACGTCAGACTATTTTCAAATCTGTATCAGTCTGTATCAGATCCGTTGCAGCCCCGTTTTTAGAGATTTTGGAGGAAAAAAAGAGAGAGGGTTGTGTTTTCTGACACTTGGTGAGTTCCCTGACACACCGGGGACACATATTCATGTATACAAGACGTACAAAGGTGCATTTTGCATGATAGGTCCCCTTTAAGGGATAGTAAAAGCCTTTAAAGACCATAACGAGCGCATGATAAGTACATTTATTTATCTATTTTGATATTCAATAATAAGTATTTTTTATTACCAATCATATTTTAAAAAAATCCCACATTTTTATAGCTTATTTATTTATTTATAGAAAAGTAATTATTTATGATATTGGCAAGGCTTAAAATAAATAAATTACTCAATAAATGAATTAATGAAACATAAAAATTATAATAATTTTAATACGAAATGTATATTAGTTTGAATTGTTTCAGGAAAAAAAAATGTTTTAATATATTGTTATTTTTTTTAGGTGGCTTGTTGCTGCAGATGACTGGCTCTGTGTCCGACCTATCAGAGGGCAGGAGGAAGATTTCTGACGCTGTGATTGGTGGAGCTGCTCTCTCAAAGTTCCAGGCCATGATGGAGGCTCAGGGAGTAGCCAATGAGACGGCTCGGTCTCTATGCTCCGCCCACTCAGATTACTACAGCGTCCTGAGGAAAGCTGAGCATCAGATGGAGCTGAAGATGCCGACAGACGGTATATTTGTATATACATATATAATATCTGCATGTATATTTTATATTTTATTTTATTTATTTTTCTTTTATTCTTGTATATTTTGTAGTTTTGTTTTATTGTAAAATGCCTTTATGCTGCTGTAACAACAACAATTTCTCAATTTGGGATCAATAAAGTACCATCTATCTATCTATATCTATCCATCCATCTATCCATCTATCTATCTATCTATATATCTATCTATCTATCTATCTATCCATCCATCTATCCATCTAAACAAACAAACAAATGCAGGACTTTTACTGTAACAGAGTATTCCTACACTGGTACTTCTACTTTGTAGTACTCTAAGTATAAGATCTGAATACTTCTAATTTTACAAGAGATCTGAGTACTTCTACTTTTACTCAAGTACATGATCTGAGTACTTCTACTTTTACTCAAGTACAAGATCTGAGTACTTCTACTTTTACTCAGTACAGGATCTGAGTACTTCTACTTTTACTCAAGTACAGGATCTGAGTACTTCTACTTTTACTCAAGTACAGGATCTGAGTACTTCTACTTTTACTCAAGTACAGGATCTGAGTACTTCTACTGTTACTCAAGTACAGGATCTGAGTACTTCTACTTTTACTCAAGTACAGGATCTGAGTACTTCTACTGTTACTCAAGTACAGGATCTGAGTACTTCTACTTTTACTCAAGTACATGATCTGAGTACTTCTACTTTTACTCAAGTACAAGATCTGAGTACTTCTACTTTTACTCAAGTACAGGATCTGAGTACTTCTACTTTTACTCAAGTACAAGATCTGAGTACTTCTACTTTTACTCAAGTACAGGATCTGAGTACTTCTACTTTTACTCAAGTACATGATCTGAGTACTTCTACTTTTACTCAAGTACAAGATCTGAGTACTTCTACTTTTACTCAAGTACAGGATCTGAGTACTTCTACTTTTACTCAAGTACATGATCTGAGTACTTCTACTTTTACTCAAGTACAGGATCTGAGTACTTCTACTGTTACTCAAGTACAGGATCTGAGTACTTCTACTTTTACTCAAGTACAGGATCTGAGTACTTCTACTGTTACTCAAGTACAGGATCTGAGTACTTCTACTTTACTCAAGTACAAGACCTGAGTACTTCTACTTTTACTCAAGTACAAGACCTGAGTACTTCTACTTTTACTCAAGTACAGGATCTGAGTACTTCTACTTTTACTCAAGTACAGGATCTGAGTACTTCTACTTTTACTCAAGTACAGGATCTGAGTACTTCTACTTTTACTCAAGTACAAGATCTGAGTACTTCTACTTTTACTCAAGTACAGGATCTGAGTACTTCTACTTTTACTCAAGTACAGGATCTGAGTACTTCTACTGTTACTCAAGTACAGGATCTGAGTACTTCTACTTTTACTCAAGTACAGGATCTGAGTACTTCTACTGTTACTCAAGTACAGGATCTGAGTACTTCTACTTTTACTCAAGTACATGATCTGAGTACTTCTACTTTTACTCAAGTACAAGATCTGAGTACTTCTACTTTTACTCAAGTACAGGATCTGAGTACTTCTACTTTTACTCAAGTACAAGATCTGAGTACTTCTACTTTTACTCAAGTACAGGATCTGAGTACTTCTACTTTTACTCAAGTACATGATCTGAGTACTTCTACTTTTACTCAAGTACAAGATCTGAGTACTTCTACTTTTACTCAAGTACAGGATCTGAGTACTTCTACTTTTACTCAAGTACATGATCTGAGTACTTCTACTTTTACTCAAGTACAGGATCTGAGTACTTCTACTGTTACTCAAGTACAGGATCTGAGTACTTCTACTTTACTCAAGTACAGGATCTGAGTACTTCTACTTTACTCAAGTACAAGACCTGAGTACTTCTACTTTTACTCAAGTACAAGACCTGAGTACTTCTACTTTTACTCAAGTACAGGATCTGAGTACTTCTACTTTTACTCAAGTACAAGATCTGAGTACTTCTACTTTTACTCAAGTACAGGATCTGAGTACTTCTACTTTTACTCAAGTACAGGATCTGAGTACTTCTACTTTACTCAAGTACAGGATCTGAGTACTTCTACTTTACTCAAGTACAAGACCTGAGTACTTCTACTTTTACTCAAGTACAAGACCTGAGTACTTCTACTTTTACTCAAGTACAGGATCTGAGTACTTCTACTTTACTCAAGTACAAGACCTGAGTACTTCTACTTTACTCAAGTACAGGATCTGAGTACTTCTACTTTTACTCAAGTACAGGATCTGAGTACTTCTACTTTACTCAAGTACAGGATCTGAGTACTTCTACTTTACTCAAGTACAAGACCTGAGTACTTCTACTTTTACTCAAGTACAAGACTGAGTACTTCTACTTTTACTCAAGTACAGGATCTGAGTACTTCTACTTTTACTCAAGTACAGGATCTGAGTACTTCTACTTTTACTCAAGTACAGGATCTGAGTACTTCTACTTTTACTCAAGTACAAGACCTGAGTACTTCTACTTTTACTCAAGTACAGGATCTGAGTACTTCTACTTTACTCAAGTACAGGATCTGAGTACTTCTACTTTACTCAAGTACAAGACCTGAGTACTTCTACTTTTACTCAAGTACAGGATCTGAGTACTTCTACTTTACTCAAGTACAGGATCTGAGTACTTCTACTTTTACTCAAGTACAAGACTGAGTACTTCTACTTTTACTCAAGTACAGGATCTGAGTACTTCTACTTTACTCAAGTACAAGACCTGAGTACTTCTACTTTTACTCAAGTACAAGACCTGAGTACTTCTACTTTTACTCAAGTACAGGATCTGAGTACTTCTACTTTTACTCAAGTACAGATCTGAGTACTTCTACTTTACTCAAGTACAGGATCTGAGTACTTCTACTTTTACTCAAGTACAAGACCTGAGTACTTCTACTTTTACTCAAGTACAGGATCTGAGTACTTCTACTTTACTCAAGTACAGGATCTGAGTACTTCTACTTTACTCAAGTACAGACCTGAGTACTTCTACTTTTACTCAAGTACAGGATCTGAGTACTTCTACTTTTACTCAAGTACAGGATCTGAGTTACTTCTACTTTTACTCAAGTACAAGATCTGAGTACTTCTACTTTACTCAAGTACAGGATCTGAGTACTTCTACTTTACTCAAGTACAGGATCTGAGTACTTCTACTTTTACTCAAGTACAGGATCTGAGTACTTCTACTTTTACTCAAGTACAGGATCTGAGTACTTCTACTTTACTCAAGTACAGGATCTGAGTCTTCTACTTTACTCAAGTACAAGACCTGAGTACTTCTACTTTTACTCAAGTACAAGACTGAGTACTTCTACTTTTACTCAAGTACAGATCTGAGTACTTCTACTTTTACTCAAGTACAGGATCTGAGTACTTCTACTTTTACTCAAGTACAGGATCTGAGTACTTCTACTTTTACTCAAGTACAAGACCTGAGTACTTCTACTTTACTCAAGTACAGGATCTGAGTACTTCTACTTTTACTCAAGTACAGATCTGAGTACTTCTACTTTTACTCAAGTACAGGATCTGAGTACTTCTACTTTTACTCAAGTACAAGATCTGAGTACTTCTACTTTACTCAAGTACGGATCTGAGTACTTCTACTTTACTCAAGTACAGGATCTGAGTACTTCTACTTTTACTCAAGTACAGGATCTGAGTACTTCTACTTTACTCAAGTACAGGATCTGAGTACTTCTACTTTACTCAAGTACAGGATCTGAGTACTTCTACTTTACTCAAGTACAAGACCTGAGTACTTCTACTTTTACTCAAGTACAAGACTGAGTACTTCTACTTTTACTCAAGTACAGGATCTGAGTACTTCTACTTTACTCAAGTACAATCTGAGTACTTCTACTTTTACTCAAGTACAGATCTGAGTACTTCTACTGTTACTCAAGTACAGGATCTGAGTACTTCTACTGTTCTCAAGTACAGGATCTGAGTACTTCTACTGTTACTCAAGTACAGGATCTGAGTACTTCTACTTTACTCAAGTACAGGATCTGAGTACTTCTACTGTTTACTCAAGTACAGGATCTGAGTACTTCTACTTTTACTCAAGTACAAGGATCTGAGTACTTCTACTTTTACTCAAGTACAGGATCTGAGTACTTCTACTTTTACTCAAGTACAAGATCGGAGTACTTCTACTGTTACTCAAGTACAGTCTGAGTACTTCTACTGTTACTCAAGTACAGGATCTGAGTACTTCTACTGTTACTCAAGTACAGGATCTGAGTACATCTACTTTTACTCAAGTACAGGATCTGAGTACTTCTACTTTTACTCAAGTACAAGACCTGAGTACTTCTACTTTTACTCAAGTACAGGATCTGAGTACTTCTGTAATGAAACAAACAGATGAATTTCAAATGAAGAACAGATTGTGAGTTTCCTCTCGTCCTGCAGGAGAGGTTTTGGACGTCGATGGTTTGGCGTTAGCTGAAGTTCTCCATAAGTTGGGGGCGGGACGATCGAAGGGGGAGAACCTGTCAATCACAGCGTGGGGGCGGAGCTTCTGGTGTCACTGGGTCAAAGAGTCAGCAAAGGTCAGAGGTCAACGATGATGGGTTACTGTATATAAACAAACAAAATCTACCTAATTACACATCTGTTACGTGTGTGTGTGTGTGTGTGTGTGTGTGTGGTGTGTGTGTAATGTGTGTGTAATGTGTGTTTCTGTGTTTTCAGGCGCCTCCTGGCTGCGGCTACATTTCGAGACTCCGCGTCCGACTGCAGATCAGATCGATCGCCTGCAGGGGGCGCTGACTGTCGGATCAAACACACACACTCATACACACACTTTAGTGAGGGAACTGCTGCCGCCTCAGTGACGCAATGTTTAATACTTAAACACAACTGCAGATCATGTGACTGTCATGTGCGCGTTCGTGTGTGCTGGAGGAGGGGCTCTGTGAGGAGGTGGCAGATTTATTCCGGTTGTGCATTTTCAAATTCTAGCGATCTCAAGCTGGTTTCTCCAAAATGACCCCACCTTTAAAGTACACATGTTTCCTATGTATAACTACAATATTACATAAATGAAGTAAAAGAAGAGCCTCTGAAAGTAAATAAACGTATTGTTTTATTTTCTCAAAACATGTGTTGGTAGCTAGTTAGCTTTAGCATTACAGAATTAAACAAAAGTGTTATACTAAGTTATTATTTCTTCACGCAATCACATTATGATATATTGTGAAAAACAACACAAAAGTTATCAATAAATATTGTTTAAAACCAACAACGTGTTTGTCCGTCTCTTAATACCGTCCCACTTCCTGTTTGTTAGCTCATCGGTGCCTACTGAAGTCGTCTGGCTTTAACTATGAAATTTTTTCACTTTTTTCGACATACTATATGATACTATGACTTGACCTGGAGCGCTTCGTAGGATTTGTACTTCCAAATTGACTTGTATGTACCGTACCTGTATGTAACACCTTTCATTTTAATTCGTACTGTTACTTATAAAGCTTTCTTTCTCTGATGTGCTTTATAGCCTGGTATTGACTTCAGTTATCCACTGTTCGTGATCAGTTGTGCAAAATGTTTTTGCTTTATTCCCATGTCTGTTGCATATAATTAGTGGATGAATGTGTTCTGTTGATAGGTTATAGACTTTCTACTGTTCTCAAGTTTTTCACTTGAATTGGATAGTCCTAACACATGCCTACAAACGCTTAGTGGAGAACCTACTAAAAGTATGCTGATAGTCAACTCTAGATTAGTTGACGATCAACAGATAGTCAACTAAACTTTAGTTGCTTATCTGTTGATCGTCAACTAATGCTTCATGTCATCTTTAGTTGACATCTTGACTCTCAACAGATAGTCGACATGACCCTGTTGACTTTCAACTGACAGATTGATTTTGAGTAGTTGTTTGTCAATTTTGAAGATGTTGACACAATCTACAGATAGTAAGGTTGAATATCAGTTAATAACCCGTTACTTGTCTGTTTGAACGTTGCTGTTGAATGTCAACTGATGACTTAGGCCGTTTCTCAATGTGGAGTACACATGCTGCAGAGCCACTGGGTGTTTCTCAATGTCGAGTACGCTTGCTTGGTAGCACATGTCTGCCGAGCATCTTGCTTCAGAAGCGAGTCAAGAATACTTCCTGGCATTCGGAAAACGAAGTGTGGAACACGCTAGCAAGTGTGCAGGTGTGCGTCATATGAGAGGCCCCGCCTCCTTACATCTTCCGCCACAGATTTGGGGAAATTGGTCCGTGCGCAAAGCATTGTGGGGATTTTAAGACCGCGGAGTCCACTCATGTGCAGCCAAGATATTTCTCCAAACGGAGTACGCCGGGCTCGGTAGATTTCCAAGTATGCTGGAGATTGGAACAGTACTTCGGCGGCACTCGATGACGTAGTATGCTTGAAATAGTGGCTCTGAAGCAGCTTTACTCGCGATTGAGAAACACCCCGAGTCTGCAGCGGTGCTGACTTGAGACCGGTCTCTACCTGAGCGGAGTCACGCTGTGTGTCCGTCAGGAAACACGCTGTTAAAAAGTAGTTCCAGCAAACATCCACTGATACATTACGATGTTAACAACCTCATGATAACCTCATATTTTTACTTAGGATCAAACCTGTGTTTAGTCTAGAAAAAGGTAAATGTGTGCATTTTATTATAAAGTTGTGTATATTTACAGACTGTTGCAAAAACTAAGAAGCTTATAAACATCAGGTTTAAAACTAAAAGAGCTTTACAAAAAACACAATTAAGTCTTTGGAGCTACATGCTGTAATGTAAAAGTAGCTGTTGTGCCTTGTGGCCACTGGAGGGCAGCAGAGGAGCAAGTCAGTGCGACGATCAGTTGTGAATGAAAAGAAACATGAGACAAAGCAACAAGTCTCACCTGAAATGAATACATTACGTTTTATACGATATATCCACACAAGCTTATGGTCTGTTTTGCCTAATGTTCATCTTCATTTTGCACAAGCTGGGAATTATTCGTGGTAATGTGGTGGCTCAATGAAATGTTTACAAAGCTTTAGTGTGATGGGCAGCTTGGTCTTCACTTGCTAGAAAGCGTTTTAAAAACAGACCATTATCCCTCCCGACCAACATCTTCTGGAGATTGTAAAGAACATTTGATTTCATATCATTTACTCCTTGTCAAAAATGTAGAGAAGGTTTAGTGCGACATCTCCAGGTGAGCAGGTCGTCTGTTTCTGCTCATGTTAAGGTGTGCTTGTGTTTAGTGTTGCCAAGTTCAGTTGACCAATCATATATTAGGCCAACAGTGAAAACACCCTCTCTGATGCATATGTGGTAACTGTGGCTGGGGTCCCCTTTAATATGAGCTGACAACACCAACTCCTGTTGAGGGGATGGAGGAACCTGTGGACCCTCAATCTAAATCCAAAGTTGTTTTGCAGATGTTGGGGCTTCCCTTCACGAGGACAATAACAGAGGCATTCATGAGCAAATAGAAAGCAGCTTTATTTCACAAATACACATGTTAACATGTCAATGTTCAGCAGCTGTCAACGGGTAACAGGGTGAACATACTTTACACTATGACATGGTGGGTTTCCCCTCCTCAGATGGGCAGGTCTGGTCCACTAGGTCACAATGCCTGCTAACTGTGAGGGACACAAAGAGAACAAAAGCACACACTACTCAAAGCACAACTTCTACAAAATGTTACAGTGAGAGTTAGTTTCCTCACCCTTTCAAAGTGTCACCCGGTGCAGTCCCTCCACTGAAAGCAGACAAGGTTCCCCCAGAGGGAGAGGAGCCTGTAACACAAGCACTTGGTCAATGATGTTGCCCACAATCTGCACACAAGAGAACTATTGACAGAAAAGAAAACTAAAAAAGCACTAGAGGACAGTAGACTTTTAAAAACCAAACGCAACTTAAGAGTTGCTCAAACACCAATTCAATATAGCATTAAAAAAGGTTCAAACCCAGGCTTACTTTGACAGAGTAATAGATCCTCCTGGCTCCATCCAGGAGGGGGAACGCTCATACTCAGCTCTATGGATTAAACACAAGAACAGATGTTATAAAGAATAATAAGAGCTAGAAGAAAGTGAGCAAACGTCCATAGCCAGTTCCCCGGGTTGCTCGGCTGGTTATGAGCACTTCTACACTCTGCAAAACACCTACAAGTTGCTTCAAAACTATTACAACTTGGAGTAAAACACCATATTAAAAACACATTGCTTGTAACAGACCTGGGGCCTCATTTATAAACGGTGCGTCCGCTCAAAAGATGGCTTACGCCAGTTTCTACGCACTGTTTGCGATTTATAAAAAATTAACTTGAGGGGGAAATGTGCGGTCCTCCACGCACGCTCTGACCCATCCGTACGCGGTACGCACAACAACGGGAGAGACGAGAAACTGCGACACCGTTGGCAGAAGGAAGAATGGAGAGAAATATGTGGAAATAATATCAATAAAATGTTACCTCTCATTTATCAAATATGAAGAATTACTTTGCAAAACTTGATTGAAGCCAATCTTAAAATGATGAAACAAACGCCTGTTTGAGACTCCTCAGTGCACACACACATTGGAGAAATACATAAAAACGGAAATGTTATTGATCACCCCTCGATGATGTTCTCTTGTTAAGAAAGGTATTCTCATAAATGATGCGGTAAGCAGAAAGACAGAATTACTTTAAACTGACGCCGTGTAGCTTTTCTATAGGTTCACTTTAACTTAACTTTTCGGACCACTTATTTATTTTGGTGACGATCCGACCTCCATGCTGCTACTCTGTTTGGTGGACGCAGTTTGAACCAATGTGATTTGTCTCGACCTCCCCAAAAGAACCAAAATCTGACTCGGTGTGAAATGTCTTTTTTAGCTGTTCTGTCGGCATTTCCTGCGATCTTCTTCCTGCAGTCAGTCTGAATGAATATTAATACGGGGCGTTTCTTTGACTATTTATAGGCACAGATGAGAGTTACGTGAAGCCCGCAAAAGCTGCGCCGCATTGCGAGTTGATTGTGATTTATAAAAAGGGAAACCGGCGTAGGACGTGCCGGCACGCAAGTCCTACGCCGGTACGCTGTGTTTAATGAATCGGGAAATGTCTGTGCGTATTTATTTGCTTTGTCCTACGTAAGCCACCTTCCACGTGAATCCTACGCAAAGCTTTATAAATGAGGCCCCAGGTCTCGTGCTTTGAATGTCTGAAGAGTTTCCCCCCATGATGGGAAAACGTATCTTGCCCTCGCCCTAATGAAACACAAACTGACCTGAGACCCTTCCATAGGTTCATTGAAAAGACCATAAAACCACCTTAAACCCGCGAGTCCTACCTTGAGGGAGAGAACAGTGCGCGTGCCGTGCAGCCAAGAGAAAGGTTTTCTGAAACTGCCGGAAAAACTTTTATAACTTACATTTTACCGGGCACCGGTCATGTGATCACGTCACGTGACAATGACGTCACATTCCCACACATATATAACAAGCAGCCTGTCACTAGAAGCTTCACAATCTCCATCCTCTCCAACGGTTCAGTGCAACTTACACAGACAGAGACAGAGACAGAGACAGAGACAGTGACATCATCATCATCATCATCATCATGCTGGTTTCCTCTTCCTGTTGGGCCTGGCTCTGGGTGCTGTGTCTTCTTCAGATGAGCTCCAGCAAGACACCTGTCCCTCCTTCTGGTTCTCCTTCAACGGCCGCTGCTACAAGTACTTCAACACAGAGACGACCTGGGCTGATGCAGAGCTCTACTGTGTGTCCCAGGGAGGCAACCTGGTGTCTATCCACAGCAGAGAGGAAGAGGTTTTTGTCCAACTCCTGATCAGAAGCTCTGACCCTAATGAGGGAGCAACATGGATCGGACTCAATGACATGGCCAAAGAAGGAAGATGGATGTGGTCTGATGGGTGTGCAGTCAAGTATTTCTTTTGGTATAAAGGAGAACCAAACAACCTAGGAGATGAAGACTGTGTACACAACAACTTTGGAAAGAAGTGGAATGATTCGAAGTGTTCAAATACTTTCCCTCAGTTTGTGCATCTCGCACAACTTGTCCTTAGCAGCTGAGATGTTACGTGTTCACCTGTTTTGTTAACATGATAACAATAAAGACACAGATGTAAACTTATATAAGTGTGTGAACAGAAGTCCTTTTGTCTAACCTTTATTTTCATGAATGTTCCATATTCACACTCCAGGGGTTAATCAAAGGAATTATTTCTACACCTTTTTTAAATATCATCAATACATTTAGTAAATAATATTGATTTATTACATTTTGAGCCGTTGCTTATTATTCCTGGTATTCTACGTATTGGTTTGAACCACACACAGTTGTATATCATTCAATGGTCACATGGATGTGGTCAGGTATTCACGGCACCTGGTGTGTGGATGACCAACGGGCTGAACCTGCTCTTTCCTGGTGACCCTATAGTCCTGCTTTGGTTATTGTTTTGTTCAATAAACTTGAACTTTTGCACAGATTTGATTTAGGAATGCTTCAAAGTGATGAGTCTAGTTTTAGCGACATGATTTATTGGGAAAAGTACCATCACTCTTTTTCTGGTTATGGGAACAACAGGTGTTTCATGGACAGGGACACTACTTATCATGTTTCTCTGTCACATGGACGTAAACGTACAAACCTCAAATGTACTCAATACTATTTTCTGATAAACAAGACATTAAGACTAACGAAAGGAGGGCTTGAGCTATCAGATATAGTTAAGATTACAGAGTATTATATATATATAGCACTATTCAATTATAGTCAATAGTACTTGCATAGAGTATATTCAAGCAGGCATGGCGTGAAACTCGGCATGGCAGCATGGTTACAGACATGTTTATCACCTGCGTCTCAGATTTCAATGCAATTCATATCAAATGAATGATTCTTGGTTTTTGTTGGGAAACAAAAACAATCTAAATTAAAGCTGCAAGCAGCGTTGAGCGGGTCTTCGACGCTCCGCAGGCTGTTGTCCGCACGTCGAGGTGTGTGTGTAGGTGTCTCGAGGACTCGGCCGTTGGCAAACGTGGGAAGTTTCAGGCCGATCGGACAACGTACATACATACGTACGAGTTACAGCAGTATCATAAACATTGTGTTTGATGGCTAGTGATCTGTCGCCATGGCAACGGAATTTGATGACACCCCATAATACGCCTAGATGTGTTGAGGACTGCATCATTATCAAACCTGTGAAGTTTTGGGCCGTTTGGAGCATGTTAACTCGAGTTTGAGAAAACCGTGTTTCATGGCGACCATTTTGTTACCACAGCAACGACATTTGACGAAATCTCAAAACTGAGACATATACAGGACTGTCTCAGAAAATTAGAATATTGTGATAAAGTTCTTTATTTTCTGTAATGCAATTAAAAAAACAAAATGTCATACATTCTGGATTCATTACAAATCAACTGAAATATTGCAAGCCTTTTATTATTTTAATATTGCTGATTATGGCATACAGCTTAAGAAAACTCAAAAATCCTATCTCAAAAAATTAGAATAGTTCCTCAGACCAAGTAAAAAAAAAGATTTATAACAGCAAAACACAATCAAACATTTGAAAATGTCCATTAATGCACTCAGTACTTGGTTGGGAATCCTTTTGCACGGATTACTGCATCAATGCGGCGTGGCATGGAGGCAATCAGCCTGTGGCATTGCTGAGGTGTTATGGATGCCCAGGATGCTTCAATAGCGGCCTTTAGCTCATTAGCATTGTTGGGTCTGGTGTCTTTCAGCTTCTTCTTCACAATACCCCACATATTCTCTATGGGGTTCAGGTCAGGGGAATTTGCAGGCCAATCGAGGACAGTAATGCCATGGTCAGTACACCAGTTACTGGTGGTTTTGGCACTGTGGGCAGGTGCCAGATCATGCTGGAAAATGAATTCCTCATCTCCATAGAGCTTTTCAGCAGACGGAAGCATGTAGTGCTCTAAAATCTCTTGGTACACAGCTGCATTTACTCTGGGCTTGATGAAACACAGTGGACCAACACCAGCAGCTGACATGGCTCCCCAAACCATCGCTGACTGTGGGAACTTCACACTGGATTTCAAGCAACTTGGATTTTGCGCCTCTCCAGCCTTTCTCCAGACTCTGGCGCCTTGACTTCCAAATGAAATACAAAACTTGCTTTCGTCTGAAAGAGGACTTTGGACCACTGTGCAACTGTCCAGTGCTTCTTTTCCTTAGCCCAAGTCAGACGCCTCTTCCGTTGTCTTGAGTTCAGAAGTGGCTTGACCATGGAATACGGCTATTGTAGCCCATTTCCCGGACACGCCTGTGAACAGTGACTTTTGATACCTGGACTCCAGCTTCAGTCCACTGTCTTTGAAGCTCCCCCAAATTCTGGAAGCGACTCTTCTTCACAATGCTGTTAAGGCTGCGGTCATCTCTCTTGGTTGTGCAGCGTTTCCTGCCACATTTCCCCCTTCCAACAGACTTTTTGTGGATGTGCTTTGAAACTGCACTCTGTGAACAGCTTGCTCTTTGAGAAATTTCTTTTTGTGTCTTACCCTCCTGATGGAGGGTGTCAATGACGGTCCTCTGGACAGCAGTCAGATCAGCAGTCTTCCCCATACTTGTGATTTAGTTTACTGAACCAAGCTGAGTGTTTTTCAAGGCTCAGGAAACCCTTGCAGGTGTTTCGAGTTAATTAGACGATTCAAGTGATTCGTTGAACACCCTACTAGTATACTTTTTCATGATATTCTAATATTTAGAGATAGGATTTTGAGTTTTCTTAAGCTGTATGCCATAATCAGCAATATTAAAATAATAAAAGGCTTGCAATATTTCAGTTGATTTGTAATGAATCCAGAATGTATGACATTTTTGTTTTTTTAATTGCATTACAGAAAATAAAGAACTTTATCACAATATTCTAATTTTCTGAGACAGTCCTGTATGTCTCGAGGGCTTGATGGTTAGCACACATGTGAAATTTGAACACTTTTTAACCATTTACACAGGAGTTATAGCAATATCGTGCTTAACGGCGAGGGATGCGTTGCCATGGCAACAGCTTTTGAGGAAAACTCACTATTGCCATAATGAGGTGTTGAGGGCCGGACCATTAACTGTCATCTGAAGTCCGGTGCCGTTTGGACCATTTTCCATCGAGTTATGACAACAGTGTGTTCATGGCGAGGGATCTGTCGCCATGGCAACGCATATGATGACACCCCATAATTGGCGTAGAGCTGTTGAGGGCCAGACCATTAGCCCATCATGAAGTCTGGTGCCATTTGGACGATTTTCATAGGAGTAACGGAAACATCGTGTTTTTGGCGAGGGATGCGTTGCCATGGAAACGGCATGATGACATCCCAGAATTGGAATAGAGCTGTTGAGGGCCGGACCATTAACTGTCATCTGAAGTCTGGTGCAGTTTGGAACCTTTTCCATTGACTTAAGACAACTTCGTGTTTTTTGGCGAGGGATGCGTTGCCATGGTAACGGCATATGATGACATCCCAGAATTGGCGTAGAGCTGTTGAGGGCCGGACCATTAACTGTCATCTGAAGTCTGGTGCAGTTTAGAAGCTTTTCCATTGACTTAAGACAACATCGTGTTTTATGGCGAGTGATTCGTTGCCATGGAAACGGCATGCGATGAGATCTCATATTTCACGTAGAGCTATTGAGGCATGGACCGGTGATATAAAAGTGAAGATTGGGGGACAATCGGACGGTGTCCATTGGATTTACAGCGACACCGTGTTTTATGGTGAGGGATGCGTTGCCATGGAAACGGCATATGATGACATCCCATAATTGGCGTAGAGCTGTTGAGGGCTGGACCATTAACTGTCATCTGAAGTCTGGTACAATTTGGAAGTTTTTCCATTGAGTTAGGACAACACCGTTGTTCATGGCGAGGGATCTGTCGCCATGGCAACAGCATATGATGACATCCCAGAATTGGCGTAGAGCTGTTGAGGGCTGGACCATTAGCCATCATCTGAAGTCTGGTGCAGTTTGGATCATTTTCCATTGACTTAAGACAACATTGTATTTTATGGCGAGGGATGCGTTGCCATGGAAACGGCATACGGTGAGATCTCAGATTTCACGTAGAGCTGTTGAGGCATGGACCGGTGATATAAAAGTGAAGATTGGGGGACGATGGGACCGTGTCCATTGGAGTTACAGCGACACCGTGTTTTATGGCGACCATGTTGTTACCATAGCAACGACATTTGATGAAATCTCAAAACTGACACATATATGTGTGTCGAGGGCTTGACGGTTAGCACACATGGGAAATTTGAACACTTTTTACCATTTACACAGGAGTTATAGCAATATCGTGCTTAACGGCGAGGGATGCGTTGCCATGGCAACAGCTTTTGAGGAAAACTCACTATTGTCATATTGATGTGTTGAGGGCCGGACCATTAACTGTCATCTGAAGTCTGGTGCAGTTTAGACCATTTTCCATTGACTTAAGACAACATTGTGTTTTACGGCGAGGGATGCGTTGCCATGGAAACGGCATACGGTGAGATCTCAGATTGCACGTAAAGCTGTTGAGGGCCGGACTAGTAGCCATCATCTGAAGTGTGGTGCAGTTTGGACCATTTTCCATTGACTTAAGACAACATTGTGTTTTACGGCGAGGGATGCGTTGCCATGGAAACGGCATACGGTGAGATCTCAGATTTCACGTAGAGCTGTTGAGGCATGGACCGGTGATATAAAAGTGAAGATTGGTGGACGATGGGACCGTGTCCATTGGAGTTACAGCGACACCGTGTTTTATGGCGAGGGATTCGTTGCCATGGTAACGCCATATTAAGTAACATAAAATTTGACGTAGAGCTGTTCAGGGCCGCAGTGTTAACCATCATGTGAAGTTTGGTGGCGTTGTGAGCATGTCAGTTTGAGTTATGACATCATCGTGTTCCATGGCGTTTGATGGGCCTAGCATCGAGCGAACGCGAACTTTGGCGCCAAATCACGGCTGCACCGTGCGAAAGAAAAAAACTTCCGTGATAACTTTGAATTGCCCATGTCTGGAGATGCTACCCGACGAATTTCGAGTCGTACGGATAAAGTCCCTGGGAGAAGATAGATTTTGCGCGGAGGACGAGAAACGCGATAAATCGCGTTTTTTCAACGCTAAATTCAAAATGGCCGACTTCCTGTACGTTATTTTTACCCCTCCAAGAGGCTTTTTTGTTCGTCTCCGCACCCTAGATATGCGTAGCGAGTTTCGTTCGTTTACGTGAAAGTTAAAGTGGGGGAGTTTACGTTAAAACGGAAGTGGGCGTGGCCTACGCAATTTTTGGCGGCACTACAGTGGCATTTTTCACTGCAACACTCCCCACACGCACACACACAATACACCCGTGACTGTTACAATGAAGGCTCGATAATCAGCTCACGGCATATAGGCAGGGGTAAAATGGTATTTTTTATGAGTGGGGGTCTCACCTCCTCTAGGGGGGTCCGGGGGGATGCTCCCCCGGGAAGATTTTTTTTAAATATTGAAGTTAAATGCATCAATCTGGTGCACTTTGAGAGCAAAATGAAGAGATCTATGGATACCTCTCTCAACACCCATATGAAGCAGAACTGTAAACAGATGTACTTTTTCTTTATGGATATTTTACTAATCACTCTCCTTTTAAACTCTATTCTTGTTTTACTGCCATATAGTATTTCATAACTGTTTTTTCTTTATTCTCTTATTTTTTTTATAACTATAATGATCGAAGGTGTGCCGCGGAAATAATCTTTTGAATAATTTGTGACCAAACCGTTTGAGACCTACTGAGATAACTTAGACTAAAGTTATGTATCTAAACACTCAGAGAGTCCTTTAGCTCACCTGAGTCTCTCAGTCTGAGAGGAGGACTCTCCTCCAGCTTGTTGTGGAAACAGCTCCTTATGTCCGTTAGTGCAGCTAGCTAACCAGATGCTAACAACACGGTGACTGCTGGCATCGGTCCCTCCCTCCCCTCTCTCCCTCTCTCTCTCTCTATCACACTAAATGCGCTATTGCCACACACACAGAGCCGAGCTTGAATGACACAAGCACACGTTTATTTCCATGCAACTCTCTGATTGGTCTGGTGTCATGCCTCTGTTGCATTCACTGAACACGGGAAATTACAGTGCTGCCGTCCTCTCTTGTGTCATGATGAGGTTCACGTAAAGCACGGTTAATGTATTATATTATTGAGGGAGAATTGTCCGGGGCTACAGAAAAAACATTCGGGGCTAAAGCCCCGGATGCCCAGACCAGGCGACGCCACTGGTTGCGGGGGTCAAAGGTTTATCGGTCGCTGCGCGACCGATTTCAATAGGGTCTTCGCCGACCTAGGTCTCAGACCCTAATTATTCAAACATAAACCTTTGGTTGGTTGATCATCATTTTCAAAAAAAGTCAAACTTCTTGGGTTTTTCCTTTGTGTTATTTGATTGAAGAGGTACTGGAAAAGAACCGGGTGAAACCAAAGTGCCCACAATCCTTCTGTGTATTGTTGACTAATGCAAACGGACCACACCCTGGACAACAGTATTACAAGTTTAAACACCCCAAATAACCCACAACTAGAGTATCAGCTTCAGTTCAAAGATCATGGAAAGGAAGGAGGGAAGGAGATAGAAATAGTGTATATGGTGAATTGGCAGCATTGATATAGCACTGTTCCACTCTCGTGAGCCCTCAAATGACTTTGACATAAGTCAAGCTGAACAGCAGGATACACACATTCATATAGTGCATGCACCTGCTAAGGGAGAAGGAGACTCACACTCACACTGATCGCCATGCAATCAGGAGCAAGTTAGGGTTCATTCTCTTTGTCTCTTAGAGTTCAGGAGAGCCCAACAATGATGGAAATGAAGACTGTCCAGATGGACTTGGTATCACATTAAGAACCATATTCAGTAATAAGTCTGGCAAAAATAACTGCTTTAAATGATTTATTCAAGCTTGCAATGTTTTGAACAGACATCCCTAGTCACCGACTGTTGCAAAAACTAAGAAGCTTATAAACATCAGGTTTAAAACTAAAAGAGCTTTACAAAAAAGTAACACAATTAAAGATGTTTGGAGTTTTATTTGAGTTATTCATTTTTATTTTTGGTCAAAGAGAAGCTGATTTGAAACCGTTGTTACATACAGTTACGGCATTTCCTGTTTCTGCCGGAGAGAGGGGAGGCCGTCCCAAAGCTTGCTGTCTCCCTCCATCTGACAGGAGGGAGCCTCATGTGTCACTCCACGGAGTTCACTCCGTCACGGAGGGGGAGTGTGTAGGGGTAGGGTGTAGGGCGTGCTTTGGGATTGGGCCTGAGTCATCGAGTGGCGCCGAAGGACTGTTTAAATGCATGTTAAATGCCCAGCATTCTGCGCCACTCTATGACGTAGTATACTTGAAATAGTGGCTCTGCAGCATGTGTACTCGACATTGAGAACCGGCCTTATGCTGCGTTCACACCGGACGCGATGCGAATATTCGCTTCGCTCTAATGCTGCGTTCACACCGGACGCGATGCGATGTTTGGGGGCGGCGCGATTACATGTAAAGTCAATGCAGAGACGCGGACAGACGCGAATTCGCTCCGACAGCGCGCATGAAGCGGTGGACGCGGCGCGAATCACGCGATTGAGGCGATTGAACGGTGCCACGTCAAACGCGAGAGTTCAATTTGTTCAACTCGAGCGTCAAATTCACGTGACGTGTTCTCGCGGAAGCCAATCAGCGGTGAGGATCTCAGCCTGCCGTCACTGACGTTACTGACGTTCAACCACACATCAGCCATTAGCTGTTAGCAGTTAGCACACAGAGCTCACAGCTCCTCATATCTGTTCAGAAACTGGACAAAAGTTTAACAAGTACAAGTTTAGAGCGAAGCGAATATTCGCATCGCGTCCGGTGTGAACGCAGCATAATCGCTCCTATCGCATCGCTCTAAACGCTGGAGGTTCACCGCGGCTGCCAGCTGTGTTTACTCGCATCATTCAAACAAGACGCGCTGGCTCGGGAGCTACAACTACAACAAAATTAACATATTTTACCGTGATTAAATTGTAATACACGTTTCTAAATGATGCCGAAGTAACAACATACTGATACCGGTTAGTAGAAACCATGAATTAATGCTTTGACAAGTCTGCAGACAGACGGCAGGCGAAAAACCTTTTAAAATAAATATATATATAGTATATGCTCCGACCGTCCACACTCACAACGGCCTATACAGACATAAATAAAGCAGCGACTGTATTCTCCATGACACAGGCAGTCTGTGGTTTGTACTTGTTTCACTTTTGTCCAGTTTCTGAACAGATATGAGCTGTGAGCTCTGAGTGCTAACTGCTAACAGCTAACAGCTGATGTTGTGTGGTTGAACGTCAGTGACGGCAGGCTGAGATCCTCACCGCTGATTGGCTTCCGCGAGAACGCGTCACGTGAATTTGGCGCTCCAGTTGAAAAAAATTGAACTCTCGCGTTTAACGCGGCACCGTTCAATCGCGCCGTGTCCACCGCTTCATGCGCGCCGTCGGAGGGAATTCGCGTCTGTCCGCGTCTCTGCATTGCCTTTACATGTAATCGCGCCGCCCCCATACATCGCATCGCGTCCGCTGTGAACGCAGCATTAGAGTGTCAACAGATGGACTATCAAAATAAAGTGTTACCGGAAATACTTGTGTGCTTTGGAGCTACATGCTGTAATGTAAAAGTAGCTGTTGTGCCTTGTGGCCACTGGAGGGCAGCAGAGGAGCAAGTCAGTGCGACGATCAGTTGTGAATGAAAAGAAACATGAGACAAAGCAACAAGTCTCACCTGAAATGAATACATTACGTTTTATACGATATATCCACACAAGCTTATGGTCTGTTTTGCCTAATGTTCATCTTCATTTTGCACAAGCTGGGAATTATTCGTGGTAATGTGGTGACTCAATGAAATGTTTACAAAGCTTTAGTGTGATGGGCAGCTTGGTCTTCACTGCTAGAAAGCGTTTTAAAAACAGACCAATCTCTGAGAAACATTTGCTGGAATGTAAAGAACATTTGATTTATATCATTTACTCCTTGTCAAAAATGTAGAGAAGGTTTAGTGCGACATCTCCAGGTGAGCAGGTCGTCTGTTTCTGCTCATGTTAAGGTGTGCTTGTGTTTAGTGTTGCCAAGTTCAGTTGACCAATCATATATTAGGCCAACAGTGAAAACACCCTCTCTGATGCATATGTGGTAACTGTGGCTGGGGTCCCCTTTAATATGAGCTGACAACACCAACTCCTGTTGAGGGGATGGAGGAACCTGTGGACCCTCAATCTAAATCCAAAGTTGTTTTGCAGATGTTGGGGCTTCCCTTCACGAGGACAATAACAGAGGCATTCATGAGCAAATAGAAAGCAGCTTTATTTCACAAATACACATGTTAACATGTCAATGTTCAGCAGCTGTCAACGGGTAACAGGGTGAACATACTTTACACTATGACATGGTGGGTTTCCCCTCCTCAGATGGGCAGGTCTGGTCCACTAGGTCACAATGCCTGCTAACTGTGAGGGACACAAAGAGAACAAAAGCACACACTACTCAAAGCACAACTTCTACAAAATGATTACAGTGAGAGTTAGTTTCCTCACCCTTTCAAAGTGTCACCCGGTGCAGTCCCTCCACTGAAAGCAGACAAGGTTCCCCCAGAGGGAGAGGAGCCTGTAACACAAGCACTTGGTCAATGATGTTGCCCACAATCTGCACACAAGAGAACTATTGACAGAAAAGAAAACTAAAAAAGCACTAGAGGACAGTAGACTTTTAAAAACCAAACGCAACTTAAGAGTTGCTCAAACACCAATTCAATATAGCATTAAAAAAGGTTCAAACCCAGGCTTACTTTGACAGAGTAATAGATCCTCCTGGCTCCATCCAGGAGGGGGAACGCTCATACTCAGCTCTATGGATTAAACACAAGAACAGATGTTATAAAGAATAATAAGAGCTAGAAGAAAGTGAGCAAACGTCCATAGCCAGTTCCCCGGGTTGCTCGGCTGGTTATGAGCACTTCTACACTCTGCAAAACACCTACAAGTTGCTTCAAAACTATTACAACTTGGAGTAAAACACCATATTAAAAACACATTGCTTGTAACAGACCTGGGGCCTCATTTATAAACGGTGCGTCCGCTCAAAAGATGGCTTACGCCAGTTTCTACGCACTGTTTGCGATTTATAAAAAATTAACTTGAGGGGGAAATGTGCGGTCCTCCACGCACGCTCTGACCCATCCGTACGCGGTACGCACAACAACGGGAGAGACGAGAAACTGCGACACCGTTGGCAGAAGGAAGAATGGAGAGAAATATGTGGAAATAATATCAATAAAATGTTACCTCTCATTTATCAAATATGAAGAATTACTTTGCAAAACTTGATTGAAGCCAATCTTAAAATGATGAAACAAACGCCTGTTTGAGACTCCTCAGTGCACACACACATTGGAGAAATACATAAAAACGGAAATGTTATTGATCACCCCTCGATGATGTTCTCTTGTTAAGAAAGGTATTCTCATAAATGATGCGGTAAGCAGAAAGACAGAATTACTTTAAACTGACGCCGTGTAGCTTTTCTATAGGTTCACTTTAACTTAACTTTTCGGACCACTTATTTATTTTGGTGACGATCCGACCTCCATGCTGCTACTCTGTTTGGTGGACGCAGTTTGAACCAATGTGATTTGTCTCGACCTCCCCAAAAGAACCAAAATCTGACTCGGTGTGAAATGTCTTTTTTAGCTGTTCTGTCGGCATTTCCTGCGATCTTCTTCCTGCAGTCAGTCTGAATGAATATTAATACGGGGCGTTTCTTTGACTATTTATAGGCACAGATGAGAGTTACGTGAAGCCCGCAAAAGCTGCGCCGCATTGCGAGTTGATTGTGATTTATAAAAAGGGAAACCGGCGTAGGACGTGCCGGCACGCAAGTCCTACGCCGGTACGCTGTGTTTAATGAATCGGGAAATGTCTGTGCGTATTTATTTGCTTTGTCCTACGTAAGCCACCTTCCACGTGAATCCTACGCAAAGCTTTATAAATGAGGCCCCAGGTCTCGTGCTTTGAATGTCTGAAGAGTTTCCCCCCCATGATGGGAAAACGTATCTTGCCCTCGCCCTAATGAAACACAAACTGACCTGAGACCCTTCCATAGGTTCATTGAAAAGACCATAAAACCACCTTAAACCCGCGAGTCCTACCTTGAGGGAGAGAACAGTGCGCGTGCCGTGCAGCCAAGAGAAAGGTTTTCTGAAACTGCCGGAAAAACTTTTATAACTTACATTTTACCGGGCACCGGTCATGTGATCACGTCACGTGACAATGACGTCACATTCCCACACATATATAACAAGCAGCCTGTCACTAGAAGCTTCACAATCTCCATCCTCTCCAACGGTTCAGTGCAACTTACACAGACAGAGACAGTGACATCATCACATCATCATGCTGGGTTTCCTCTTCCTGTTGGGCCTGGCTCTGGGTGCTGTGTCTTCTTCAGATGAGCTCCAGCAAGACACCTGTCCCTCCTTCTGGTTCTCCTTCAACGGCCGCTGCTACAAGTACTTCAACACAGAGACGACCTGGGCTGATGCAGAGCTCTACTGTGTGTCCCAGGGAGGCAACCTGGTGTCTATCCACAGCAGAGAGGAAGAGGTTTTTGTCCAACTCCTGATCAGAAGCTCTGACCCTAATGAGGGAGCAACATGGATCGGACTCAATGACATGGCCAAAGAAGGAAGATGGATGTGGTCTGATGGGTGTGCAGTCAAGTATTTCTTTTGGTATAAAGGAGAACCAAACAACCTAGGAGATGAAGACTGTGTACACAACAACTTTGGAAAGAAGTGGAATGATTCGAAGTGTTCAAATACTTTCCCCTCAGTTTGTGCATCTCGCACAACTTGTCCTTAGCAGCTGAGATGTTACGTGTTCGCCTGTTTTGTTAACATGATAACAATAAAGACACAGATGTAAACTTATATAAGTGTGTGAACAGAAGTCCTTTTGTCTAACCTTTATTTTCATGAATGTTCCATATTCACACTCCAGGGGTTAATCAAAGGAATTATTTCTACACCTTTTTTAAATATCATCAATACATTTAGTAAATAATATTGATTTATTACATTTTGAGCCGTTGCTTATTATTCCTGGTATTCTACGTATTGGTTTGAACCACACACAGTTGTATATCATTCAATGGTCACATGGATGTGGTCAGGTATTCACGGCACCTGGTGTGTGGATGACCAACGGGCTGAACCTGCTCTTTCCTGGTGACCCTATAGTCCTGCTTTGGTTATTGTTTTGTTCAATAAACTTGAACTTTTGCACAGATTTGATTTAGGAATGCTTCAAAGTGATGAGTCTAGTTTTAGCGACATGATTTATTGGGAAAAGTACCATCACTCTTTTTCTGGTTATGGGAACAACAGGTGTTTCATGGACAGGGACACTACTTATCATGTTTCTCTGTCACATGGACGTAAACGTACAAACCTCAAATGTACTCATACTATTTTCTGATAAACAAGACATTAAGACTAACGAAAGGAGGGCTTGAGCTATCAGATATAGTTAAGATTACAGAGTATTATATATATATATATATATATAGCACTATTCTATATAGTCAATAGTACTTGCATAGAGTATATTCAAGCAGGCATGGCGTGAAACTCGGCATGGCAGCATGGTTACAGACATGTTTATCACCTGCGTCTCAGATTTCAATGCAATTCATATCAAATGAATGATTCTTGGTTTTTGTTGGGAAACAAAAACAATCTAAATTATTCAAACATAAACCTTTGGTTGGTTGATCATCATTTTCAAAAAAGTCAAACTTCTTGGGTTTTTCCTTTGTGTTATTTGATTGAAGAGGTACTGGAAAAGAACCGGGTGAAACCAAAGTGCCCACAATCCTTCTGTGTATTGTTGACTAATGCAAACGGACCACACCCTGGACAACAGTATTACAAGTTTAAACACCCCAAATAACCCACAACTAGAGTATCAGCTTCAGTTCAAAGATCATGGAAAGGAAGGAGGGAAGGAGATAGAAATAGTGTATATGGTGAATTGGCAGCATTGATATAGCACTGTTCCACTCTCGTGAGCCCTCAAATGACTTTGACATAAGTCAAGCTGAACAGCAGGATACACACATTCATATAGTGCATGGGTCGGCAACAGGCGGCCCGCGGGCCATTGTTGGCCCGCCAGCAATAATATTTGGCCCGTAATTTTGAGAATAAAAATAAAAAAATATTTTGAGATTTTTTTTTTTTTTTTTTTTTACAACATTGGACCGACAGTCGCACATATAGGCTATAATGTCCGAATAGAGAATCTACCTACACCTGAAGAATGCTTAATGTACTTTTATCTATGTTGAGAATGAATGACATACAGCACAGGCACAATCAGGCAGCGGGGTGCACTGACGTCAATTAAAGTACTTATTTAAAGGACACCTATCATGCTATATTTAAATGATATATTGTAGGGCCATACCTATATAAGGTATATTTATACGTTTCTGTTTTCAAAATACAAAGAGATCATGCATTTTAGCCATGCCTCATTTCACTCTATTTGCTGTTCTCCAGCCCTGTTTTTGCAGGGGGCTGATTCTGTGAGCTGCAGCTAACCACGCCCCCCTGCAGGAGAGGGGAGCGTGCTCTGATCAAGTCAGAAGAGGGGGAGAAAAAGAGATCTCCGTCCTCCGTGTTTTATTATATAGAATTGTTATTCATTTGTTTTAAAGCTCAATAAATAACACAAGAAGACCTTTGACCGGCACTTTTCTAATTTTGTCCGGAAGATTTAAACTTTAACGGACATCTTGACCGGCAAAAGAAAACCTAACTGAAACTCTGCCGCACGGTCCCCTCGTTCCTTGGAAGAGGCGGAGAGGTGGGTGTTTGTCATCTGCTGGTGGACTAACCGGAGAGAATTACAGTGCTTGCCTCGGAGAGGGAGAACAAAAGCCACAGCGGAGAATAAACAGAAGGGTAACCATGGCAACCATGCGCGGGAAGTCTTCTTCGCTGCTTTTGTGGCAGACTACAGCGCCACTTACAGGCCTGGCATATGTACTACAGCGTCTCCAGCGCTTTCGAGCGGCAATGGCCGGCCGTGGCCCAACCCCACATTCCCCTGATAGGTGGAGAGTTGGCCCAATAGCCGTAGCGCCACCGTCCTGACGTCAGGACAGTGTTCAAATCTGGATCAGTTTTTATCAGATCCGTTGCAGCCCCTTTTTTAGAGATTTGGGTATGGAGGAAAATAGAGAGGGTTGTGTTTTCTGCAACCCGGTATCACGGCAAGACGTGAACATGTGACGATCTACCATGCTGGGAGACGTGAATATGTCACGGTTTCGTCCCTTCAAACGTGACAGTTACACGGTATTGTTAACATGGCCCAACCAGTGGAGAAATACCCGGAAGTGCCTAGCAAATGGTCTACCGCGCCTATTGGTCGGTTTTTATTGTCCAAATTAGATGTTTTTAATTTATTTTTTAATCATCACACTTGATTTCGCTGATTTTCTTGTTGCCCTAGCTGGACGACACCTCTTTTAGCAGAAACAAAGGCTACATTAATGTATTAAATCGATGTTAATCCATGTGTGTGGAGGTGAGGATGTGGAATTAACGGACGTGACGTTGTGTGATTGCGTTGCCAGGCAACGCAATTTACAAACTCTTCAACTACAACCCTAATTATATTTTAAAACATTTTAGAAGGCCTCACGAAATACTTTAATGTAAATTAAAATGTAAATGTGAAGGGTGTGTGTAATGTGGTGATTGACATTATTCACCCACGGATCTATGGGTTGGGGGTATTGTTCCGCACGGACGTTTTAGTTAAACGGACTTACTGTTGAAGTGAAATCCGAAAAAAATAACACCATAACGGTGCACAGCTGATATAAAAGGACTTGTCGTTTTTAAAGATATTACTGATTTTCTTTGAATATAAGAATGTAAATACTGAGTTGAGAGAATAGTCAGGGGATTTGGGTGATGGGAGACACATCTATGGATTCAGAATTGCAATAGCTTACTGTTAAATGACGGATATACCTTTTATTTCTGTGATGTTTTACAAATCAGATATTAGAAGTAAAACATGTGAAATAATATAGCAATATCCTGTACAATTATGTGAAAACATGAATAAAACTACACATCTTCAGATGTTATACATACACAAGTGTCCTACACTAATAATACAAAGTTATTATGGCTGTGTGTACCTTGTGTGCACACCTAGTGGTTAAAGCACGTTATTGAATTAATTGTGTATATGATATGTCAATGATCCTTAGAAAATCTTGAAATCTTGAAAGGGATATGCAAAATAGCCATTATATACAGTCTTTCATTAACTATTAGTAGAGAATAACGAGTAATGAATATACTTTATAGGGATCTGCAGATAAATGTTTAGTCTTCTCAAGCAGCAACTATCAAATATCTCTCCTGATTGTTGGCACTTGACAATCACCTTTCCCTGAATTTTACTCAGGTGTAACTAAAGCCTGATTTAAGGGTTGTTTATATTTCACATCATTAATCAGAATCTGCAAAGTAACTAAAATAAATGTAGTGGAGTAAAAATACCAGGTTAACCTCTGAATTGTAGTGGAGTAGAATTGCTGTTTTGTTTAGTAATGGATATTGAATATGGAATAAAGGTTTTGACAAGACCTGGTGTAACAATAATCAAAAAGGACGAGCTCCAGATGTCAATGATCTAAACAAAACAGCACACCTGAAATGTATATTTAAATACTTTATTAAGGGCAGTGAATTCGTTTTTTCTGTATGTTTTTCAAATCAGTGTTATACAGTAAGTGTCATAGACAGTGTTACATTGCTATTATTATCCTTAAAATATATATTATAAAAAAACATTTATGATCTTTTTTTTTGGGTGGTTTACTAATGACAGTTAATTCTGTTTCTGCTATTGATGGTTTCATTTTTGTGAAAAATAATAAAATAATAAAATGCAATAACGTGCTTTAACCACTAGATGTGCCTTTCTATCAGCTGTGCACCGTTATGGTGTAAATACAGCCTATCTACCAATTGGATCAAATATAAAAGTCAGCCGAATTAGTATTGATACTGCAAGGAGACGTATTGTGTGAAAATAAATGTAAGATGTTGTTTAATTGCTGATATATTTATGATCCACGTCACGTTTTCAGTTTTGGCGGCAGTGCTTCCTGTTTGTCCAGAAGTCTTCTCATCAGGGCTCTATAAATACAGAACTACGGCAGATGTGTAATATTTAATGCAGCCAAACCGTGTATTACAATGCCGTTATGTGATGACCTCCAAAGAGAAAAGCAAGCAAACTCGGAATAAAGTATTATTTTTTTTTTTTAAATGTTTTCGGATTTCACATGAACAGGAGTCCGGTTAACTAAAATGTCCGTGCGGAACAATACCCCCAACCCATAGATCCGTGGGTGAATAATGTCAATCATCACATTACAGACATCCTTCACATTTACATTTTAATTTACATTAAAGTATTTCGTGAGGCTGTCTAAAATGTTTTAAAATATAATTAGGGTTGTAGTTGAAGAGTTTGTAAATTGCGTTGCCTGGCAACGCAATCGCACAACGTCACGTCCGTTAATTCCACATCCTCACCTCCACACACATGGATTAACATCGATTTAATACATTAATGTAGCCTTTGTTTCTGCTAAAAGAGGTGTCGACCAGCTAGGGCAACAAGAAAATCGGCAAAATCAAGTGTGATGATTAAAAATAAATTAAAAAAATCTCATTTTGACAATAAAAACCGACCAATAGGCGCGGTAGACCATTTGCTAGGCACTTCCGGGTATTTCTCCACTGGTTGGGCCATGTTAACAATACCGTGTAACTGTCACGTTTGAAGGGACGAAACCGTGACATATTCACGTCTCCCAGCATGGTAGATCGTCACATGTTCACTTCTTGCCGTGATACCGGGTTGGCTTGATATACTCTATGCAAGTACTATTGACTATATATTGAATAGTGCTATATATATATATATATATAATACTCTGTAATCTTAACTATATCTGATAGCTCAAGCCCTCCTTTCGTTAGTCTTAATGTCTTGTTTATCAGAAAATAGTATCGAGTACATTTGAGGTTTGTACGTTTACGTCCATGTGACAGAGAAACATGATAAGTAGTGTCCCTGTCCATGAAACACCTGTTGTTCCCATAACCAGAAAAAGAGTGATGGTACTTTTCCCAATAAATCATGTCGCTAAAACTAGACTCATCACTTTGAAGCATTCCTAAATCAAATCTGTGCAAAAGTTCAAGTTTATTGAACAAAACAATAACCAAAGCAGGACTATAGGGTCACCAGGAAAGAGCAGGTTCAGCCCGTTGGTCATCCACACACCAGGTGCCGTGAATACCTGACCACATCCATGTGACCATTGAATGATATACAACTGTGTGTGGTTCAAACCAATACGTAGAATACCAGGAATAATAAGCAACGGCTCAAAATGTAATAAATCAATATTATTTACTAAATGTATTGATATATTTAAAAAAGGTGTAGAAATAATTCCTTTGATTAACCCCTGGAGTGTGAATATGGAACATTCATGAAAATAAAGGTTAGACAAAAGGACTTCTGTTCACACACTTATATAAGTTTACATCTGTGTCTTTATTGTTATCATGTTAACAAAACAGGTGAACACGTAACATCTCAGCTGCTAAGGACAAGTTGTGCGAGATGCACAAACTGAGGGGAAAGTATTTGAACACTTCGAATCATTCCACTTCTTTCCAAAGTTGTTGTGTACACAGTCTTCATCTCCTAGGTTGTTTGGTTCTCCTTTATACCAAAAGAAATACTTGACTGCACACCCATCAGACCACATCCATCTTCCTTCTTTGGCCATGTCATTGAGTCCGATCCATGTTGCTCCCTCATTAGGGTCAGAGCTTCTGATCAGGAGTTGGACAAAAACCTCTTCCTCTCTGCTGTGGATAGACACCAGGTTGCCTCCCTGGGACACACAGTAGAGCTCTGCATCAGCCCAGGTCTCTGTGTTGAAGTACTTGTAGCAGCGGCCGTTGAAGGAGAACCAGAAGGAGGGACAGGTGTCTTGCTGGAGCTCATCTGAAGAAGACACAGCACCCAGAGCCAGGCCCAACAGGAAGAGGAAACCCAGCATGATGATGATGTCACTGTCTCTGTCTGTGTAAGTTGCACTGAACCGTTGGAGAGGATGGAGATTGTGAAGCTTCTAGTGACAGGCTGCTTGTTATATATGTGTGGGAATGTGACGTCATTGTCACGTGACGTGATCACATGACCGGTGCCCGGTAAAATGTAAGTTATAAAAGTTTTTCCGGCAGTTTCAGAAAACCTTTCTCTTGGCTGCACGGCACGCGCACTGTTCTCTCCCTCAAGGTAGGACTCGCGGGTTTAAGGTGGTTTTATGGTCTTTTCAATGAACCTATGGAAGGGTCTCAGGTCAGTTTGTGTTTCATTAGGGCGAGGGCAAGATACGTTTTCCCATCATGGGGGAAACTCTTCAGACATTCAAAGCACGAGACCTGGGGCCTCATTTATAAAGCTTGCGTAGGATTCACGTGGAAGGTGGCTTACGTAGGACAAAGCAAATAAATACGCACAGACATTTCCCGATTCATTAAACACAGCGTACCGGCGTAGGACTTGCGTGCCGGCACGTCCTACGCCGGTTTCCCTTTTTATAAATCACAATCAACTCGCAATGCGGCGCAGCTTTTGCGGGCTTCACGTAACTCTCATCTGTGCCTATAAATAGTCAAAGAAACGCCCCGTATTAATATTCATTCAGACTGACTGCAGGAAGAAGATCGCAGGAAATGCCGACAGAACAGCTAAAAAAGACATTTCACACCGAGTCAGATTTTGGTTCTTTTGGGGAGGTCGAGACAAATCACATTGGTTCAAACTGCGTCCACCAAACAGAGTAGCAGCATGGAGGTCGGATCGTCACCAAAATAAATAAGTGGTCCGAAAAGTTAAGTTAAAGTGAACCTATAGAAAAGCTACACGGCGTCAGTTTAAAGTAATTCTGTCTTTCTGCTTACCGCATCATTTATGAGAATACCTTTCTTAACAAGAGAACATCATCGAGGGGTGATCAATAACATTTCCGTTTTTATGTATTTCTCCAATGTGTGTGTGCACTGAGGAGTCTCAAACAGGCGTTTGTTTCATCATTTTAAGATTGGCTTCAATCAAGTTTTGCAAAGTAATTCTTCATATTTGATAAATGAGAGGTAACATTTTATTGATATTATTTCCACATATTTCTCTCCATTCTTCCTTCTGCCAACGGTGTCGCAGTTTCTCGTCTCTCCCGTTGTTGTGCGTACCGCGTACGGATGGGTCAGAGCGTGCGTGGAGGACCGCACATTTCCCCCTCAAGTTAATTTTTTATAAATCGCAAACAGTGCGTAGAAACTGGCGTAAGCCATCTTTTGAGCGGACGCACCGTTTATAAATGAGGCCCCAGGTCTGTTACAAGCAATGTGTTTTTAATATGGTGTTTTACTCCAAGTTGTAATAGTTTTGAAGCAACTTGTAGGTGTTTTGCAGAGTGTAGAAGTGCTCATAACCAGCCGAGCAACCCGGGGAACTGGCTATGGACGTTTGCTCACTTTCTTCTAGCTCTTATTATTCTTTATAACATCTGTTCTTGTGTTTAATCCATAGAGCTGAGTATGAGCGTTCCCCCTCCTGGATGGAGCCAGGAGGATCTATTACTCTGTCAAAGTAAGCCTGGGTTTGAACCTTTTTTAATGCTATATTGAATTGGTGTTTGAGCAACTCTTAAGTTGCGTTTGGTTTTTAAAAGTCTACTGTCCTCTAGTGCTTTTTTAGTTTTCTTTTCTGTCAATAGTTCTCTTGTGTGCAGATTGTGGGCAACATCATTGACCAAGTGCTTGTGTTACAGGCTCCTCTCCCTCTGGGGGAACCTTGTCTGCTTTCAGTGGAGGGACTGCACCGGGTGACACTTTGAAAGGGTGAGGAAACTAACTCTCACTGTAACCATTTTGTAGAAGTTGTGCTTTGAGTAGTGTGTGCTTTTGTTCTCACAGTTAGCAGGCATTGTGACCTAGTGGACCAGACCTGCCCATCTGAGGAGGGGAAACCCACCATGTCATAGTGTAAAGTATGTTCACCCTGTTACCCGTTGACAGCTGCTGAACATTGACATGTTAACATGTGTATTTGTGAAATAAAGCTGCTTTCTATTTGCTCATGAATGCCTCTGTTATTGTCCTCGTGAAGGGAAGCCCCAACATCTGCAAAACAACTTTGGATTTAGATTGAGGGTCCACAGGTTCCTCCATCCCCTCAACAGGAGTTGGTGTTGTCAGCTCATATTAAAGGGGACCACAGTTACCACATATGCATCAGAGAGGGTGTTTTCACTGTTGGCCTAATATATGATTGGTCAACTGAACTTGGCAACACTAAACACAACCATACCTTAACATGAGCAGAAACAGACGACCTGCTCACCTGGAGATGTCGCACTAAACCTTCTCTACATTTTTGACAAGGAGTAAATTATATTAAATCAAATGTTGGCAGTGCTAAACATTGCCAGACCAAAACAAATGTTCTTTACAATCTCCAGAAGATGTTGGTCTGTTTTTAAAACGCTTTCTAGCACGTGAAGACCAAGCTGCCCATCACACTAAAGCTTTGTAAACATTTCATTGAGTCACCACATTACCACGAATAATTCCCAGCTTGTGCAAAATGAAGATGAACATTAGGCAAAACAGACCATAAGCTTGTGTGGATATATCGTATAAAACGTAATGTATTCATTTCAGGTGAGACTTGTTGCTTTGTCTCATGTTTCTTTTCATTCACAACTGATCGTCGCACTGACTTGCTCCTCTGCTGCCCTCCAGTGGCCACAAGGCACAACAGCTTCTTTTACATTACAGCATGTAGCTCCAAAGCGGTCAGTGTATGTTTTGGTCATTGGATTTTCTTTTCACAAATGGAAATTCAAAAACAAAAAACGACTGGATATTTGATTTTCGTTTTCAAATTGAAAAACCAAAATTGAAATACAAGGCGTTTTTCTTTATCATGGTCAAAAAGGGATTTACTAAACTTAAAAAACGGGATGATTTTCATTTTCTACTTAAAACAAAAAATAAAATCACTAGAAAACAGAAACAAAAAAAAACCCGTTTTTCATATTCTGCTACCGGAAGTTACCTTACAAAATAAGAGCGCAGACGAAACTCACGGAAGTGATTTCAAAACAAAAGCACTCGTAGGCTATGCTAAAATCACACTTTGAATCACTACAGTATCCTCATGAAGGAACTGTGATTATTATAAACAAGGGGAATTTAGCGATCACAATGAAAATGGCCAAGACACACTTTGAGCCCAGAAAATGAATGTTATAAAGGGCTGTAAATATAATAGGCCTATTTCTAAAATGGACAACATTGTTAGATTTCAACTATACAGCGATTCTGCACTGCGATAAACTCAGCCGTCTGGGTGACCAGATGTCCCGCTTTGTGCGGTATATTGCACAGCATTTTCACGACTTTTGGTGCATCCCGCAAATTGAGACGATGTCCCGCATATTGTTGGAGCAGAACACCTAGGTGGTGGCTGAGAGCCCCCCCCTCCGCTACGCGCCGTTCGTTAGATGAGGCTGATCTCTATTTAATAAAGAAAGGAATTGAAAACACCCGAATTAAAAGTTATAACAATTATCTGAGTTTACTGGTAGGAAACAAAACACGTATACAAGTTTTACAGAGTACTCCGGACTTCAAGTTTGTGATGCGGTATACAGGTATCGGGACCAGCGAGTCAGCAAACAAGAAGCATTTTACATACAAAAACAACAGTATTCATATTCATATTTTGGGGCGGAGATGTGTTAACTTCTTCCTTCCCATTTTACTCCGAAGCGAATTAGAGAGTCCGTGGGGAGGAGCTGTGTGAGCTGCTCACTCCCCCAGGTGTTTTTACTGGTTGGATCCACCTCTGGCCGGGTTCAATACAGCGAATCAGAGTTCTGACCAGAACGTGAGGTTCTGAAGTTCCACAAGGGCAAAGTCAATCTTATCTCTGCACCGATATCCACTCCCTTACTTTCCCATGAAATATTTCACATAAACTATTCCTTCTCAGACAATTAAACATTGTGCACAGATATAATGATGCCCAGAAAGAACCTTGAAAAGAATATGTGTGTGTGTGCTTAGTGGAAGGAGGTGTATGTGTGTGTAACAGGATCTCTGGGTCAGTGAGTTGTAAGTGAGGAGACAATATCTATATATGTGATTACTTAAAACAGTTCAAACAATACATGTTTACTAAAATACAATTCAAAATAATACATGTTTACTTCAATACAGTTTAGAACCATATCTGTTTACTTCAATATTTCATTTTGATTGGCTAAAACGCTTTTCTAAAATCTGATTTATGACATGAATCAGATGCGGAGAAAGGCCGGCTCGGTTCGCTGACGGCCGGCACCGCCCTTTATTATTATATGTTTTAAACTTTATACAGTCTATGGTTTTAAACGGCATCATGTAAGTTGCGCTGACAGGCGACAGAGGTTCACAGTGTACCCCCCCGCTGACAGTTCACGAGCGTCCATGTCTCTCCACCCCCCGTTGACAGTTCACGCGTCAACATTGTATTTACATGTCCCACGGGCCACATTGTCCCACACAAACATACTCTAGAGCAGAAGTGGCTTGATTTTGTTCTCAGCAGGGGACTTTGACAGAGGATTTCTCAAAAAGTAAAGAGTAAAATTACTTCAATGTATTGTAGTAGTAGGCTAACTAATACAAAGTCAAACAGTATCAATTTCATTAAGAACTAATGGTAACATTTTCTTTTTATCACTCATCAAAGATAGCAGATAAACATACATTATATACTATGGAGGGGACTCTGACAGAGGATTACTCACAAAGTACACAGTAAAAGTACTTTTTAATTTCTGGTAGCAGTCAAACTAGTACCGAGTCCAACAGTGTCAGTTTTTTTAGAACTTGTGGTAAAAAACTCTATAGAGTATGTTTGTGCCACAAGTGGGACAGAGCTCTGTCCCACTTGTGGCTTTCTGGCACCATGGTCACCTCAGCCGTGTTTGATTTTTCAAATCAGCTGCTCTTCATTTTTTTCCCTGCTATATTCAATGAGTGATACAAATATTTTTGTCCACAAGTTCTTAATAAAACTAACACTGTTGGACTCTGTACTAATTTGACTGCTACTGTTACACCACTCAGACCGCAAGGGTATTATAGGTGTAGAAAAACGTTCATTTATTAACTTCCACAAGGCACATGTGCAAGATGTCAGCATCTCAAACGATCTCAAAGCACAACACACAGACACACTTCTTCTGTTCATCTCCAGCATAAAACAATGATGAACCGTCAGGTGATCTGCCCCTTGTGGTATAAACATGCATGTGCAGGTAGACAACCTCAACCTTATGGGTGCTCCACTACCAGAAATGAAATGAAGTACTTTTACTGTGTACTTTGTGAGTAATCCTCTATCAGAGTCCCCTCCATAGTAGCCTACACCTGTTGGAGCCTATCTCTAAAGAAGTTCCAAGGTGTAAAAATGCTGCTGCCGGAGTACTGACTGGAAGTATTGCTGATATCATGTCTACCATCCTCTTAAAATACTCTGTCCAACAATATCAGTCTCAGGAAGAAATGTTTTTTAACGCTTATTAAAATAAAAACATGCATTCTTGTACTCAGGAGGGGACATTGACAGAGGATTACTGGAAAAGTACACAATAAGTACTTCATAGTACTTGTGGGGGTAGTTTCAGTAGTACTGAGTCCAACAGGAACAGGATATATATATATATATATATATATATATATATATATATATATATATATATATATATATATATATATATATATATATATATATATATGCCTTTTTTGGAGCCCTTTTTGCAATATGTATTAAAATGTCACTAGTTATTTAAACAAACCACTATCTGAGGATTATACAAGCAACCATAAAACGCCCTTTATCTAGAGAGCCATTGAAGCCCATGAAGAATGTATCCTTCCACAAATCTTTTCAACTGCTGTATTAATAAAGCTGCCACGTGTTTTCAAGTTAAGGCACTATCTGTGCAGAACATTACAAATATTCTTAATTTGCAGTATTTTATTTTAAAAGTGTTCAGAAAGACTGCATCAAATATGCTATATCTATATATCTATATTATATCAATATTGTTATTAACTTCAATCAAAGTCAATTTAAATAGCGGGCAAGACTTTCCAAGGGGTAAAAATGCTGCTGCCGACTACTGACTGGAAGTATTGCTGATATCAATTCTACCCATATCCTCTTAAATACTCTGTCCAACAATATCAGTCTCATGAAGAAAGGTGTTTTAACGCTAATTCAAAATAGCAGAGAAACATGCATTCTTGTTCTCAGGAGGGGACATTGACAGAGGGTTACTCAAAAAGTACACAGTAAGTACTTCATAGTAGCTACTTGTGGGAGTAGTTTCACTATAGCCTACTGAGTCCAACAGGATCGATCTCATGAAGAACTAATGGCAGAAAAAATGATAACAACTCGAGAGACGGCTGAGCTGACCGCAGTGCAGAACCGCTGTATAGTTTAAATCTCCTAACAATGTTGTCCATTTTAGACATAGGCCTATTATATTTACAGCCTTAATAACATTCATTTTCTGGGCTAATATGTGTCTTGGCTGTTTTCGTTGTGAAAACAAATGGACCGTAGATACACGGATTGACCGTCCTCATCTGCGCTCTTATTTTGAAAGACAACTTCCGGTAGCAGAATATGAAAAAAACGGGGGGTTTTTTTGTTTCTGTTTTCTAGTGATTTTATTTTTTGTTTGAGAAGTAGAAAATGAAAATCATCCGTTTTTTAAGTTTAGTAAATCCTTTTTTGACCGTGATAAAGAAAAACGCCTTGTATTTCAATTTTGGTATTTCAATTTGAAAACGAAAATCAAATATCCAGTCGTTTTTGTTTTTGAATTTCCATTTGTGAAAAGAAAATCCAATGACCAAAACATACTGACCCAAAGCACACAAGTATTTCCGGTAACTTTACTTTATTTTGATAGTCCATCTGTTGACACTCTAATGCTGCGTTCACAGCGGACGCGATGCGATGTATGGGGGCGGCGCGATTACATGTAAAGGCAATGCAGAGACGCGGACAGACGCGAATTCCCTCCGACGCGCGCATGAAGCGGTGGACACGGCGCGATTGAACGGTGCCGCGTTAAACGCGAGAGTTCAATTTTTTTCAACTGGAGCGTCAAATTCACGTGACGCGTTCTCCGGAAGCCAATCAGCGGTGAGGATCTCAGCCTGCCGTCACTGACGTTCAACCACACAACATCAGCTGTTAGCTGTTAGCAGTTAGCACTCAGAGCTCACAGCTCCTCATATCTGTTCAGAAACTGGACAAAAGTGAAACAAGTACAAACCACAGACTGTCTGTGTCATGGAGAATACAGTCGCTGCTTATTTATGTCTGTATAGGCCGTTGTGAGTGTGGACGGTCGGAGCATATACTATATATATATTTATTTAAAAGGTTTTTCGCCTGCCGTCTGTCTGCAGACTTGTCAAAGCATTAATCATGGTTTTTACTAACCGGTATCAGTATGTTGTTACTTCGGCATCATTTAGAAACGTGTATTACAATTTAATCACGGTAAAATATGTTCATTTTGTTGTAGTTGTAGCTCCCGAGCCAGCGGTCTTGTTTGAATGATGCGAGTAAACACAGCTGGCAGCCGCGGTGAACCTCCAGCGTTTAGAGCGATGCGATAGGAGCGATTATGCTGCGTTCACACCGGACGCGATGCGAATATTCGCTTCGCTCTAAACTTGTACTTGTTAAACTTTTGTCCAGTTTCTGAACAGATATGAGGAGCTGTGAGCTCTGTGTGCTAACTGCTAACAGCTAATGGCTGATGTTGTGTGGTTGAACGTCAGTGACGGCAGGCTGAGATCCTCACCGCTGATTGGCTTCCGCGAGAACACGTCACGTGAATTTGACGCTCGAGTTGAACAATTGAACTCTCGCGTTTGACGTGGCACCGTTCAATCGCCTCAATCGCGTGATTCGCGCCGCGTCCACCGCTTCATGCGCGCTGTCGGAGCGAATTCGCGTCTGTCCGCGTCTCTGCATTGCTTTACATGTAATCGCGCCGCCCCCAAACATCGCATCGCGTCCGTGTGAACGCAGCATTAGAGCGAAGCGAATATTCGCATCGCGTCCGGTGTGAACGCAGCATAAGGCCGGTTCTCAATGTCGAGTACCATGCTGCAGAGCCACTATTTCAAGTATACTACGTCATAGAGTGGCGCAGAATGCTGGGCATTTAACATGCATTTAAACAGTCCTTCGGCGCCACTCGATGACTCAGGCCCAATCCCAAAGCACGCCCTACACCAGGGGTCGGCAACAGGCGGACCGCGGTCCGGGTCCGGACCCAGACGCCGACCTATACCCGGACCTATAATCAATACATTAATAGAGGATTTAAATTTTGACGGGGCGATTCTATTTTAACCGCCGCCGACAGGGGGCGAAAGAGACGAGTGAGCGATACAGGGAGAGAAACACAGAAGAAGAGACGAGAAGCGGGAGACAGTGACAGTAGCGGGAGACAGTGAGAGTAGCGAGAGTAGCGGGAGACAGTGACAGTAGCGGGAGACAGTGAGTAGCGGGAGACAGTAGAGTAGCGGAGACAGTGAGAGTAGCGGAGACAGTAAGAGTAGCGAGACAGTGAGAGTAGCGGGAGACAGTGAGAGTAGCGAGAGTAGCGGGAGACAGTGACAGTAGCGGGAGACAGTGAGAGTAGCGGGAGACAGTAAGAGTAGCGGGAGACAGTGAGAGTAGCGAGAGTAGTGGAGAGTAGTGAGAGGAAAGTGAGTCAAGAGAAGAGTTAGCGATACATTGAGAGAAGAGGAGAGGAGTGAAGAGAAGAGTTAGCAACACAGGGAGAGAAGACGGAAAGGAGAGAGCGGCAGACAGGGAGAGGAGAGTGAGTGACGAGCAGCGAAACAGGGAGAGAAGCGGAGAGGAGAGTGAACAGGCAAGTTAGCGGCAGACAGGGAGAGACACATATTTACACATGGCGCTCTCTAAGAAGAGGAAAGTGGACAGTGAGAACAGAGCTTTTAACCCTGAGTGGACGGACTCATTCATGTTCATCCTGCCCACTGGGAGCACAAAACCAGTGTGTCTCATCTGTTCAGAGACCGTGGCGCTCATTAAAAGTGCCAATGTGAAACGCCACTATGAGACCAAACATAAAGTGTTTGACCAAACATTCCCTCTCAACTCAGAACTGAGGTCACAAAAAAGAAGCAGTCTGAGAGCCCAATATGATCATTCCACCAGAATCCTGACCCATTCATTCACTGCCCAACAACGTGCTAATGAATGTTCCCTCAGAGTGGCTTGGATTTTGGGTCAAAACAAAAAACCATTTACTGATGGAGAGGTTGTCAAGGAGTGCATGAGTGCAGTAGCTCAAACCTTGCTTGAGGGAAAACAAAAAGAAGAGCTTTGTGAACAAATTAAGCAAATACCTTTGTCAGCATCATCAGCCACAAGGAGGAGTGAAGTATTAACCCAGGATGTGCTAGCCCAGCTGGATGAAGCCCTTCATAAGGCACCCTGTGTAAGCTTAGCTGTAGATGAGTCCACTGATGTTTCTGACAATGCTCAGCTGTTCATTTATGTAAGGTTCTTCAACAAAGACAATAAAGTGTTCTGTGAAGACATGCTAGGTGTAACTCCCCTTCAGACCAGTACAAGAGGAGAGGACATCTACCTGGCCATTAAGGAGATGTTAACAAAGCGAGGAATAGAGCCAAAACAAGTGGTTTCAATAACCACAGATGGAGCCCCTGCCATGGGAGAGAGAAAGGAGCTGTGTCAAGAATGAAAGAGGATAATCCTGAGCTCATCTCTTACCATTGCATCATCCATCAATCTGTCCTGTGCTCCTCCCTGTCAGATGAGCATGCTGAGGTGATGAACACAGTGATGAAAATGATCAATTTTCTCAGGGCATCCTCTTCCTATCAGCATCGCATGCTCAGGGAATTCCTCAGAGAAGTTGATGCAAACGCTGATGATCTTTTGCTGCACAACAATGTGAGATGGCTCAGCAAAGGCAGGGTATTGGAGCGCTTTTGGTCCATCAGAAGGGAAGTAGCAGCTTTCTTGGCAGAGATGAGAAGTCAGAAGGCAACACAGTTTTCTCTCTTTTTAGAAGATGAGAAAAAGATGGATAATGTGGCCTTTTTGGTTGACATCACTTCGCATCTGAATGAACTGAATTTGAAGCTACAGGGCAAGGACAATTCAATTTGTGAATTGATGACAGCTGTCCGCTCCTTTCAGAGGAAACTTGAAGTGTTCAAGGAAGATCTGCAGGGAGACTGTGCACACTTCCCAGCAGTGCAGGAACAGGTTCAGGGACAGAGAAATGTGTCTTCTTTTGTTGACTTTGTTGATAAGCTGATTGTAAACTTCAGCAAACGTTTTGACAGCTTCAGCTTTGGACGGCAGCTCACCATGTTCATTCAGAACCCATTTCTTATCACAGATGTCAGGGAGTTCTCAAAGGAAGTCACACAGCACTTCAAGTGGGCAAATGCTGGGCCTCTCCAGATGCAACTGGTTGATCTCCAAGCAGACGTGGCCCTGAAAGAGCAATTTGGAAGAACTGACCCTGCCACTTTCTGGCTCAAAACAGTCTCTGAGACAGCTTTCCCAGGTCTGAGGAAAGTAGCTCTATATATCTTCACCATGTTTGGCTCCACATACAGCTGCGAGGCAGCTTTCTCCACAATGAACATTATTAAAACAAAAATCGTTCCAGGCTAACCAATGAGCACCTGCATGTGTGTATGAGAATGGCTCTGACACCATTTCAGCCCAGATTTAAAATCCTGGCAGGAGAAGCTCGAGCTCAATTCTCGCACTGAATTAAAACAAAGTGAGTGAGGGACTGCAATATAAGAGGGAAAGAAAGAGAAACTTTAAAACTGTTCAATTGTTATGATGTGTAAAGACTGATATGTTCTATAATCGTCTGAAACTGTTAAGTCACGATGTGAAACTGTTAACAAAGAAAAAGGGAAACTCAAGCTGCTGCTACACTTTATTTTATTTATCTAAAATTAAGCACTTTAAAGATGCACATATTTTCAAAAGCAAATTTTATTTATTTTATCTGTTTTATTTTTAAATGCAGCCCGAGAGGAACATTACACATATCCACAGTATTTACTGTATATCTGTATAGTTCAATGTTCATTGACAATAAATATTGTTGTTTTTGAATTGTACTTTCTTTATTTGATTGGCAGTCAGTTGTTGATTACATGCAGACGTTGGTAAAGCTACAGGCTACTTCAATATCACACTAATTCATAAAGCAAGTTAGACATTTTGATGTTCCGGACCTTTGCATGGGGAGATTTTCTCTAACTGGACTCGTTGAATTTTAGTTGACTACCCCTGCCTACACCCTACCCCTACACACTCCCCCTCCGTGACGGAGTGAACTCCGTGGGTGACACATGAGGCTCCCTCCTGTCAGATGGAGGGAGACAGCAAGCTTTGGGACGGCCTCCCCTCTCTCCGGCAGAAACAGGAAATGCCGTAACTGTATGTAACAACGGTTTCAAATCAGCTTCTCTTTGACCAAAAATAAAAATGAATAACTCAAATAAAACTCCAAACATCTTTAATTGTGTTACTTTTTTGTAAAGCTCTTTTAGTTTTAAACCTGATGTTTATAAGCTTCTTAGTTTTTGCAACAGTCGGTGACTAGGGATGTCTGTTCAAAACATTGCAAGCTTGAATAAATCATTTAAAGCAGTTATTTTTGCCAGACTTATTACTGAATATGGTTCTTAATGTGATACCAAGTCCATCTGGACAGTCTTCATTTCCATCATTGTTGGGCTCTCCTGAACTCTAAGAGACAAAGAGAATGAACCCTAACTTGCTCCTGATTGCATGGCGATCAGTGTGAGTGTGAGTCTCCTTCTCCCTTAGCAGGTGCATGCACTATATGAATGTGTGTATCCTGCTGTTCAGCTTGACTTATGTCAAAGTCATTTGAGGGCTCACGAGAGTGGAACAGTGCTATATCAATGCTGCCAATTCACCATATACACTATTTCTATCTCCTTCCCTCCTTCCTTTCCATGATCTTTGAACTGAAGCTGATACTCTAGTTGTGGGTTATTTGGGGTGTTTAAACTTGTAATACTGTTGTCCAGGGTGTGGTCCGTTTGCATTAGTCAACAATACACAGAAGGATTGTGGGCACTTTGGTTTCACCCGGTTCTTTTCCAGTACCTCTTCAATCAAATAACACAAAGGAAAAACCCAAGAAGTTTGACTTTTTTTGAAAATGATGATCAACCAACCAAAGGTTTATGTTTGAATAATTTAGATTGTTTTTGTTTCCCAACAAAAACCAAGAATCATTCATTTGATATGAATTGCATTGAAATCTGAGACGCAGGTGATAAACATGTCTGTAACCATGCTGCCATGCCGAGTTTCACGCCATGCCTGCTTGAATATACTCTATGCAAGTACTATTGACTATATATTGAATAGTGCTATAATATATATATATATAACTCTGTAATCTTAACTATATCTGATAGCTCAAGCCCTCCTTTCGTTAGTCTTAATGTCTTGTTTATCAGAAAATAGTATCGAGTACATTTGAGGTTTGTACGTTTACGTCCATGTGACAGAGAAACATGATAAGTAGTGTCCCTGTCCATGAAACACCTGTTGTTCCCATAACCAGAAAAAGAGTGATGGTACTTTTCCCAATAAATCATGTCGCTAAAACTAGACTCATCACTTTGAAGCATTCCTAAATCAAATCTGTGCAAAAGTTCAAGTTTATTGAACAAAACAATAACCAAAGCAGGACTATAGGGTCACCAGGAAAGAGCAGGTTCAGCCCGTTGGTCATCCACACACCAGGTGCCGTGAATACCTGACCACATCCATGTGACCATTGAATGATATACAACTGTGTGTGGTTCAAACCAATACGTAGAATACCAGGAATAATAAGCAACGGCTCAAAATGTAATAAATCAATATTATTTACTAAATGTATTGATGATATTTAAAAAAGGTGTAGAAATAATTCCTTTGATTAACCCCTGGAGTGTGAATATGGAACATTCATGAAAATAAAGGTTAGACAAAAGGACTTCTGTTCACACACTTATATAAGTTTACATCTGTGTCTTTATTGTTATCATGTTAACAAAACAGGCGAACACGTAACATCTCAGCTGCTAAGGACAAGTTGTGCGAGATGCACAAACTGAGGGGAAAGTATTTGAACACTTCGAATCATTCCACTTCTTTCCAAAGTTGTTGTGTACACAGTCTTCATCTCCTAGGTTGTTTGGTTCTCCTTTATACCAAAAGAAATACTTGACTGCACACCCATCAGACCACATCCATCTTCCTTCTTTGGCCATGTCATTGAGTCCGATCCATGTTGCTCCCTCATTAGGGTCAGAGCTTCTGATCAGGAGTTGGACAAAAACCTCTTCCTCTCTGCTGTGGATAGACACCAGGTTGCCTCCCTGGGACACACAGTAGAGCTCTGCATCAGCCCAGGTCGTCTCTGTGTTGAAGTACTTGTAGCAGCGGCCGTTGAAGGAGAACCAGAAGGAGGGACAGGTGTCTTGCTGGAGCTCATCTGAAGAAGACACAGCACCCAGAGCCAGGCCCAACAGGAAGAGGAAACCCAGCATGATGATGATGTCACTGTCTCTGTCTGTGTAAGTTGCACTGAACCGTTGGAGAGGATGGAGATTGTGAAGCTTCTAGTGACAGGCTGCTTGTTATATATGTGTGGGAATGTGACGTCATTGTCACGTGACGTGATCACATGACCGGTGCCCGGTAAAATGTAAGTTATAAAAGTTTTTCCGGCAGTTTCAGAAAACCTTTCTCTTGGCTGCACGGCACGCGCACTGTTCTCTCCCTCAAGGTAGGACTCGCGGGTTTAAGGTGGTTTTATGGTCTTTTCAATGAACCTATGGAAGGGTCTCAGGTCAGTTTGTGTTTCATTAGGGCGAGGGCAAGATACGTTTTCCCATCATGGGGGGGAAACTCTTCAGACATTCAAAGCACGAGACCTGGGGCCTCATTTATAAAGCTTTGCGTAGGATTCACGTGGAAGGTGGCTTACGTAGGACAAAGCAAATAAATACGCACAGACATTTCCCGATTCATTAAACACAGCGTACCGGCGTAGGACTTGCGTGCCGGCACGTCCTACGCCGGTTTCCCTTTTTATAAATCACAATCAACTCGCAATGCGGCGCAGCTTTTGCGGGCTTCACGTAACTCTCATCTGTGCCTATAAATAGTCAAAGAAACGCCCCGTATTAATATTCATTCAGACTGACTGCAGGAAGAAGATCGCAGGAAATGCCGACAGAACAGCTAAAAAAGACATTTCACACCGAGTCAGATTTTGGTTCTTTTGGGGAGGTCGAGACAAATCACATTGGTTCAAACTGCGTCCACCAAACAGAGTAGCAGCATGGAGGTCGGATCGTCACCAAAATAAATAAGTGGTCCGAAAAGTTAAGTTAAAGTGAACCTATAGAAAAGCTACACGGCGTCAGTTTAAAGTAATTCTGTCTTTCTGCTTACCGCATCATTTATGAGAATACCTTTCTTAACAAGAGAACATCATCGAGGGGTGATCAATAACATTTCCGTTTTTATGTATTTCTCCAATGTGTGTGTGCACTGAGGAGTCTCAAACAGGCGTTTGTTTCATCATTTTAAGATTGGCTTCAATCAAGTTTTGCAAAGTAATTCTTCATATTTGATAAATGAGAGGTAACATTTTATTGATATTATTTCCACATATTTCTCTCCATTCTTCCTTCTGCCAACGGTGTCGCAGTTTCTCGTCTCTCCCGTTGTTGTGCGTACCGCGTACGGATGGGTCAGAGCGTGCGTGGAGGACCGCACATTTCCCCCTCAAGTTAATTTTTTATAAATCGCAAACAGTGCGTAGAAACTGGCGTAAGCCATCTTTTGAGCGGACGCACCGTTTATAAATGAGGCCCCAGGTCTGTTACAAGCAATGTGTTTTTAATATGGTGTTTTACTCCAAGTTGTAATAGTTTTGAAGCAACTTGTAGGTGTTTTGCAGAGTGTAGAAGTGCTCATAACCAGCCGAGCAACCCGGGGAACTGGCTATGGACGTTTGCTCACTTTCTTCTAGCTCTTATTATTCTTTATAACATCTGTTCTTGTGTTTAATCCATAGAGCTGAGTATGAGCGTTCCCCCTCCTGGATGGAGCCAGGAGGATCTATTACTCTGTCAAAGTAAGCCTGGGTTTGAACCTTTTTTAATGCTATATTGAATTGGTGTTTGAGCAACTCTTAAGTTGCGTTTGGTTTTTAAAAGTCTACTGTCCTCTAGTGCTTTTTTAGTTTTCTTTTCTGTCAATAGTTCTCTTGTGTGCAGATTGTGGGCAACATCATTGACCAAGTGCTTGTGTTACAGGCTCCTCTCCCTCTGGGGGAACCTTGTCTGCTTTCAGTGGAGGGACTGCACCGGGTGACACTTTGAAAGGGTGAGGAAACTAACTCTCACTGTAACCATTTTGTAGAAGTTGTGCTTTGAGTAGTGTGTGCTTTTGTTCTCTTTGTGTCCCTCACAGTTAGCAGGCATTGTGACCTAGTGGACCAGACCTGCCCATCTGAGGAGGGGAAACCCACCATGTCATAGTGTAAAGTATGTTCACCCTGTTACCCGTTGACAGCTGCTGAACATTGACATGTTAACATGTGTATTTGTGAAATAAAGCTGCTTTCTATTTGCTCATGAATGCCTCTGTTATTGTCCTCGTGAAGGGAAGCCCCAACATCTGCAAAACAACTTTGGATTTAGATTGAGGGTCCACAGGTTCCTCCATCCCCTCAACAGGAGTTGGTGTTGTCAGCTCATATTAAAGGGGACCACCACAGTTACCACATATGCATCAGAGAGGGTGTTTTCACTGTTGGCCTAATATATGATTGGTCAACTGAACTTGGCAACACTAAACACAACCACCTTAACATGAGCAGAAACAGACGACCTGCTCACCTGGAGATGTCGCACTAAACCTTCTCTACATTTTTGACAAGGAGTAAATGATATGAAATCAAATGTTCTTTACAATCTCCAGAAGATGTTGGTCGGGAGGGATAATGGTCTGTTTTTAAAACGCTTTCTAGCACGTGAAGACCAAGCTGCCCATCACACTAAAGCTTTGTAAACATTTCATTGAGCACCACATTACCACGAATAATTCCCAGCTTGTGCAAAATGAAGATGAACATTAGGCAAAACAGACCATAAGCTTGTGTGGATATATCGTATAAAACGTAATGTATTCATTTCAGGTGAGACTTGTTGCTTTGTCTCATGTTTCTTTTCATTCACAACTGATCGTCGCACTGACTTGCTCCTCTGCTGCCCTCCAGTGGCCACAAGGCACAACAGCTACTTTACATTACAGCATGTAGCTCCAAAGACTTAATTGTGCTCTTTTAGTTTTAAACCTGATGTTTATAAGCTTCTTAGTTTTTGCAACAGTCTGTAAATATACACAACTTTATAATAAAATGCACACATTTACCTTTTTCTAGACTAAACACAGGTTTGATCCTAAGTAAAAAATATGAGGTTATCATGAGGTTGTTAACATCGTAATGTATCAGTGGATGTTTGCTGGAACTACTTGTAAACAGCGTGTTTCCTGACGGACACACACAGCGTGACTCCGCTCAGGTAGAGACCGGTCTCCAGTCAGCACCGATGCAGACTCGCTGTTTGAGGGCTTGATAGCCCACTCCCCCTCCACACCGCTCCACACTCGTTGGTTTGGAACAGCACTAAATGTGGCGGACCCGCCCCGCCCCGCGAAAGCGCAAACTGAGGGGTAGGGTGTAGGGGGTGGTTTGGGATTGGGCCGTAGTATACTTGAAATACTGGGTGTTTCTCAATCGCGAGTAAAGCTGCTTCAGAGCCACTATTTCAAGCATACTACGTCATCGAGTGCCGCCGAAGTACTGTTCCAATCTCCAGCATACTTGGAAATCTACCGAGCCCGGCGTACTCCGTTTGGAGAAATATCTTGGCTGCACATGAGTAGACTCCGCGGCCTTAAAATCCCCACAATGCTTTGCGCACGGACCAATTTCCCCAAATCTGTGGCGGAAGATGTAAGGAGGCGGGGCCTCTCATATGACGCACACCTGAACACTTGCTAGCCTGTTCCACTCTTCGTTTTCCGAATGCCAGGAAGTATTCTTGACTCGCTTCTGAAGCAAGATGCTCGGCAGACATGTGCTACCAAGCAAGCGTACTTGAGATTGAGAAACACCCAGTGGCTCTGCAGCATGTGTACTCCACATTGAGAAACGGCCTAAGTCATCAGTTGACATAAAACAGCACCGTTCAAACAGACAAGTAACAGGTTATTAACCGATATTCAACCTCACTATCTGTAGATTGTCAACATCTTCAAAATTGACAATCAACTACTCAAAATCAATCTGTCAGTTGAAAGTCAACAGGGTCATGTCGACTATCTGAGAGTCAAGATGTCAACTAAAGATGACATGAAGCATTAGTTGACGATCAACAGATAAGCAACTAAAGTTTAGTTGACTATCTGTTGATCGTCAACTAATCTAGAGTTGACTTATCAGCATACTTTTAGTAGGTTCTCCACTAAGCGTTTGTAGGCATGTGTTAGGACTATCCAATTCAAGTGAAAAACTTGAGAACAGTAGAAAGTCTATAACCTATCAACAGAACACATTCATCCACTAATTATATGCAACAGACATGGGAATAAAGCAAAAACATTTTGCACAACTGATCACGAACAGTGGATAACTGAAGTCAATCCCAGGCTATAAAGCACATCAGAGAAAGAAAGCTTTATAAGTAACAGTACGAATTAAAATGAAAGGTGTTTTACATACAGGTACGGTACATACAAGTCAATTTGGAAGTACAAATCCTACGAAGCGCTCCAGGTCAAGTCATAGTATCATATAGTATTTCGAAAAAAGTGTAGTTAAAGCCAGACGACTTCAGTAGGCACCGATGAGCTAACAAACAGGAAGTGAGACGGTATTAAGAGACGGACAAACACGTTGTTGGTTTTAAACAATATTTATTGATAACTTTTGTGTTTTTCACAATATATCATAATGTGATTGCGTTAGAAAGAAATAATAATTTAGTATAACACTTTTGTTTAATTCTGTAATGCTAAAGCTAACTAGCTACCAACACATGTTTTGGGAAAATAAAACAATACGTTTATTTACTTTCAGAGGCTCTTCTTTTTACTTCATTTATTTAATATTGTAGTTATACATAGGAAACATGTGTACTTTGAAGGTGGGGTCATTTTGGAGAAACCAGCTCGAGTGTGCTAGAATTTGAAATGCACACCGGAATAAATCTGCCACCTCCTCACAGAGCCCCTCCTCCAACACACACGAACGCTCACATGACAGTCACATGATCTGCAGTTGTGTTTAAGTATTAAACATTGCGTCACTGAGGCGGCAGCAGTTCCCTCACTAAAGTGTGTGTATGAGTGTGTGTGTTTGATCCGACAGTCAGCGCCCCCTGCAGGCGATCGATCTGATCTGCAGTCGGACGCGGAGTCTCGAAATGTAGCCGCAGCCAGGAGGCGCCTGAAAACACAGAAACACACACATTACACACACATTACACACACATTACACACACACACACACACACACCACACACACACACACACACACACACGCACACTTAGGTAGATTTTGTTTTTTATATACAGTAACCCATCATCGTTGACCTCTGACCTTTGCTGACTCTTTGACCCAGTGACACCAGAAGCTCCGCCCCCACGCTGTGATTGACAGGTTCTCCCACCTTCGATCGTCCCGCCCCCAACTTATGGAGAACTTCAGCTAACGCCAAACCATCGACGTCCAAAACCTCTCCTGCAGGACGAGAGGAAACTCACAATCTGTTCTTCATTTGAAATTCATCTGTTTGTTTCATTACAGAAGTACTCAGATCCTGTACTTGAGTAAAAGTAGAAGTACTCAGATCCTGTACTTGAGTAAAAGTAGAAGTACTCAGATCCTGTACTTGAGTAAAAGTAGAAGTACTCAGATCCTGTACTTGAGTAAAGTAGAAGTACTCAGATCCTGTACTTGAGTAAAAGTAGAAGTACTCAGATCCTGTACTTGAGTAAAAGTAGAAGTACTCAGATCCTGTACTTGAGTAAAAGTAGAAGTACTCAGATCCTGTACTTGAGTAAAAGTAGAAGTACTCAGATCCTGTACTTGAGTAAAAGTAGAAGTACTCAGGTCTTGTACTTGAGTAAAAGTAGAAGTACTCAGATCCTGTACTTGAGTAAAAGTAGAAGTACTCAGATCCTGTACTTGAGTAAAAGTAGAAGTACTCAGATCCTGTACTTGAGTAAAAGTAGAAGTACTCAGGTCTTGTACTTGAGTAAAAGTAGAAGTACTCAGATCCTGTACTTGAGTAAAAGTAGAAGTACTCAGGTCTTGTACTTGAGTAAAAGTAGAAGTACTCAGATCCTGTACTTGAGTAAAGTAGAAGTACTCGGATCCTGTACTTGAGTAAAAGTAGAAGTACTCAGATCTTGTACTTGAGTAAAAGTAGAAGTACTCAGATCCTGTACTTGAGTAAAAGTAGAAGTACTCAGATCCTGTACTTGAGTAAAAGTAGAAGTACTCAGATCCTGTACTTGAGTAAAAGTAGAAGTACTCAGGTCTTGTACTTGAGTAAAAGTAGAAGTACTCAGATCCTGTACTTGAGTAAAAGTAGAAGTACTCAGGTCTTGTACTTGAGTAAAAGTAGAAGTACTCAGATCCTGTACTTGAGTAAAAGTAGAAGTACTCAGGTCTTGTACTTGAGTAAAAGTAGAAGTACTCAGATCCTGTACTTGAGTAAAAGTAGAAGTACTCAGATCTTGTACTTGAGTAAAAGTAGAAGTACTCAGATCCTGTACTTGAGTAAAAGTAGAAGTACTCAGATCTTGTACTTGAGTAAAAGTAGAAGTACTCAGATCTTGTACTTGAGTAAAAGTAGTAGTACTCAGATCCTGTACTTGAGTAAAAGTAGAAGTACTCGGATCCTGTACTTGAGTAAAAGTAGAAGTACTCAGATCCTGTACTTGAGTAAAAGTAGAAGTACTCGGATCCTGTACTTGAGTAAAAGTAGAAGTACTCAGATCCTGTACTTGAGTAAAAGTAGAAGTACTCAGATCCTGTACTTGAGTAAAAGTAGAAGTACTCAGGTCTTGTACTTGAGTAAAAGTAGAAGTACTCAGGTCTTGTACTTGAGTAAAAGTAGAAGTACTCAGATCCTGTACTTGAGTAAAAGTAGAAGTACTCAGATCCTGTACTTGAGTAAAAGTAGAAGTACTCGGATCCTGTACTTGAGTAAAAGTAGAAGTACTCAGATCTTGTACTTGAGTAAAAGTAGAAGTACTCAGATCCTGTACTTGAGTAAAAGTAGAAGTACTCAGATCCTGTACTTGAGTAAAAGTAGAAGTACTCAGATCCTGTACTTGAGTAAAAGTAGAAGTACTCAGATCCTGTACTTGAGTAAAAGTAGAAGTACTCAGGTCTTGTACTTGAGTAAAAGTAGAAGTACTCAGATCCTGTACTTGAGTAAAAGTAGAAGTACTCAGGTCTTGTACTTGAGTAAAAGTAGAAGTACTCAGATCCTGTACTTGAGTAAAAGTAGAAGTACTCAGATCTTGTACTTGAGTAAAAGTAGAAGTACTCAGATCCTGTACTTGAGTAAAAGTAGAAGTACTCAGATCCTGTACTTGAGTAAAAGTAGAAGTACTCAGATCCTGTACTTGAGTAAAAGTAGAAGTACTCAGGTCTTGTACTTGAGTAAAAGTAGAAGTACTCAGATCCTGTACTTGAGTAAAGTAGAAGTACTCAGATCCTGTACTTGAGTAAAAGTAGAAGTACTCAGATCCTGTACTTGAGTAAAAGTAGTAGTACTCAGATCCTGTACTTGAGTAAAAGTAGAAGTACTCAGGTCTTGTACTTGAGTAAAAGTAGAAGTACTCAGATCTTGTACTTGAGTAAAAGTAGAAGTACTCAGATCTTGTACTTGAGTAAAAGTAGAAGTACTCAGATCCTGTACTTGAGTAAAAGTAGTAGTACTCAGATCCTGTACTTGAGTAAAAGTAGAAGTACTCAGGTCTTGTACTTGAGTAAAAGTAGAAGTACTCAGATCCTGTACTTGAGTAAAAGTAGAAGTACTCAGATCCTGTACTTGAGTAAAATTAGAAGTACTCAGATCTTGTACTTGAGTAAAAGTAGAAGTACTCAGATCCTGTACTTGAGTAAAAGTAGAAGTACTCAGATCTTGTACTTGAGTAAAAGTAGAAGTACTCAGATCTTGTACTTGAGTAAAAGTAGTAGTACTCAGATCCTGTACTTGAGTAAAAGTAGAAGTACTCAGATCTTGTACTTGAGTAAAAGTAGAAGTACTCAGATCCTGTACTTGAGTAAAAGTAGAAGTACTCAGATCCTGTACTTGAGTAAAAGTAGAAGTACTCAGATCCTGTACTTGAGTAAAAGTAGAAGTACTCAGATCCTGTACTTGAGTAAAGTAGAAGTACTCAGATCATGTACTTGAGTAAAAGTAGAAGTACTCAGATCCTGTACTTGAGTAAAAGTAGAAGTACTCAGATCATGTACTTGAGTAAAAGTAGAAGTACTCAGATCATGTACTTGAGTAAAAGTAGAAGTACTCAGATCCTGTACTTGAGTAAAAGTAGAAGTACTCAGATCCTGTACTTGAGTAAAAGTAGAAGTACTCAGATCTTGTACTTGAGTAAAAGTAGAAGTACTCAGATCTTGTACTTGAGTAAAAGTAGAAGTACTCAGATCCTGTACTTGAGTAAAAGTAGAAGTACTCAGATCCTGTACTTGAGTAAAAGTAGAAGTACTCAGATCCTGTACTTGAGTAAAAGTAGAAGTACTCAGATCCTGTACTTGAGTAAAAGTAGAAGTACTCAGATCATGTACTTGAGTAAAAGTAGAAGTACTCAGATCCTGTACTTGAGTAAAAGTAGAAGTACTCAGATCTTGTACTTGAGTAAAAGTAGAAGTACTCAGATCCTGTACTTGAGTAAAGTAGAAGTACTCAGATCTTGTACTTGAGTAAAAGTAGAAGTACTCAGATATTGTACTTGAGTAAAAGTAGAAGTATTCAGATCCTGTACTTGAGTAAAAGTAGAAGTACTCAGATCCTGTACTTGAGTAAAAGTAGAAGTACTCAGATCTCTTGTAAAATTAGAAGTATTCAGATCTTATACTTAGAGTACTACAAAGTAGAAGTACAGAGTGTAGGAATACTCTGTTACAGTAAAAGTCCTGCATTTGTTTGTTTGTTTGTATAGATAGATAGATGGATGGATGGATGGATGATGGATGGATGGATGGATGGATGGATGGATGGATGGATGGATGGATGGATGATGGATGGATGGAACGTACGTACGTACTTTATTGATCCCAAATTGGGAAATTGTTGTTGTTACAGCAGCATAAAAGGCATTTTACAATAAAACAAAACTACAAAATATACAAGAATAGAAAGAAAATAAAATAAAATATAAAATATACATGCAGATATTATATATGTATATACAAATATACCGTCTGTCGGCATCTTCAGCTCCATCTGATGCTCAGCTTTCCTCAGGACGCTGTAGTAATCTGAGTGGGCGGAGCATAGAGACCGAGCCGTCTCATTGGCTACTCCTGAGCCTCCATCATGGCCTGGAACTTTGAGAGAGCAGCTCCACCAATCACAGCGTCAGAAATCTTCCTCCTGCCCTCTGATAGGTCGGACACAGAGCCAGTCATCTGCAGCAACAAGCCGCCTAAAAAAAATAACAATAATATATTAAAACATTTTTTTTTTCCTGAAACAATTCAAACTAATATACATTTCGTATTATTATACATTTTTATGTTTCATTAATTCATTTATTGAGTAATTTATTTATTTTAAGCCTTGCCAATATCATAAATAATGACTTTTCTATAAATAAATAAATAAATAAGCTATAAAAATTAAGGAAATTTTTTAAATATGATTGGTAATAAAAAATACTTATTATTGAATATCAAAATAGATAAATAATTATACTTATCATGCGCTCGTTATGGTCTTTAAAGGCTTTTACTATCCCTTAAAGGGGACCTATCATGCAAAATGCACCTTTGTACGTCTTGTATACATGAATATGTGTCCCCGGTGTGTCAGGGAACTCACCAAGTGTCAGAAAACACAACCCTCTCTCTTTTTTTCCTCCAAAATCTCTAAAAACGGGGCTGCAACGGATCTGATAAAAACTGATACAGATTTGAAAATAGTGTGACGTCAGTGATGAGGAGCTCCGCCTATATGGCCAACTCTCCACCAATCAGGGGAATGAGAGGTTGCCGTGGCATGGTAACAGCATGGTAACATGACGCTCGTAACTCGGCCCCCTCCAAAACACTTCATAGACATGTTTTTTATATATTTGTATATATCTGAGACCTATGCTATTGCCTACAAATAGCATGATAGTTGACCTTTAAAAATAGAGAAACACAGAATAAATGAGGGAAAGAGTTCACACAAGGATAATAATGATACAGATTGTGAGGCTGACCATTGAGCAGCCCGACCAAGCAAGGAGGCAGAGAGTTCAAATATAACCCGGTGTGGGCATTTATTAATCATCGGCACATGATTCACAGCCTCAATATGACTGTTACCCGTGGACACAGTCACCAGCCACAAGGATCTCACACTACCTGCCCACTGACAGGGAAAACAGCCTAAATACACACACACTAATCAGGCCAATAAGACACAGGTGGGGGGGGAGGAGACAACACAGGGCTCCAGGTGAACACAATCACCAGCCACAGACAAAACGGGAGGGGGAACACTTTCAAACTAAACCACATGTGCAATATTACAAGGCCCGAAGCCGTCAGTCCACAGTGACGAAGTTACCTTCGTCACACAGATTAAATACAATGAGAGTATATAAATAGATCCGGGCCAAAAGGGTGAAAATTAAAATAGGCACTCGTGAGGCGGGTGGAGTCCCCTGTCGACTCCCCTTACATTCCTCCAGAGCGTTGTGCCAAAACTGAAGAAAAAGAAAATAAATAGATCCGGGGCAAAGTTGAGAGAAAATATGTTCCACAAGTGACTTCATGGATTCTGACGGCAATCTCTTGGATTATGAACAATTCTGCACTAAACATAACTTCAACCCCCCACAATGAGACTTGATTCAACTTCATGAAGCACTTCCTCAAGAATTTGTACTTCTGACAAGAAATGTTATGGCTCACCAAACCATACAACCACAACCGCCCTCGTCATTTATTAAAGGAATTTCAATCATGGATAAAAAATGCAATAATCACTTCATAAGGAAAAGTATTCCCTGTAGACGAAACAGAAATGAGATCCTGCAAACATTTGACAATAAGTCGATGAATAAGTTCAGAACTATGCAGGGCCGTCCCTGGCCAACTTGGGGCCCCGAGCGACATTGTGAGAAGTCATCCCCCAAACTGATTGTTACTGAACAACGTGTGGCATCATGACAACTGGTGATATTCTATAACGGTAGCAGATGTATCAGGGGCGTGCACTTTGATGAGCCATTGTCGACTAACCAGGACATACACATTTCGATCGCTTCTCTTGTCGTTTACATTAATCTTTTGGTATATTTGTCTCCATAGGAACACTTTGATGCACATTCAGTACCAGTGTGTGAGGTTGTGGTTGCGATGCCGATATCCGGACGCGTACAGCGAGGACTACAAAATGACAATGAGGTGACTAGGGATGTCTGTTCAAAACATTGCAAGCTTGAATAAATCATTTAAAGCAGTTATTTTTGCCAGACTTATTACTGTTGGAGCAGAACACCTCTGCTACGCGCCGTTCGTTGGATGAGGCTGAAATCTCTATTAAAATAAGAAAGGAATTGAAAACACCGGAATCAAAAGTTATAACAATTATCTGAGTTTACTAGTAGGAAACCAAACACATATACAAGTTATACAGAGTACTCGAGTACCCCGGACTTTCAGGTTTGTGATGCGATGCGGATAAAGCGTCAGGACCAACAAACTCACCAAACCCAAAAGCAACTTTACACTCCAAAACATCAGTATTTCTATCTATTTTTGGGGCGGAGATGGGTCATCTCTTCCTTCCCATTTTTCTCCCAAGCGAATCAGAGAACCCCTGGGGAGGAGCTGTTTAAACTGCTAACCTCCCCCAAGTGTCCTGATTGGCTGGATTCGCTTCTGGCCGGGTTCAATCAGAGGTCTGCCCAGAGAGTGAGATCCCAAGCCACACTAGGTCAAAGTCAATGTTTATCTTTTACCTTATCTTACTCTACATTCCTTTCCCAGGGATATTTTCACCTAAACTATCCTCCTTCAGACATTTAAACTCTTCTCCACTTATTTTACGATGTCTTTAACGACTTAGAACCAGCATCTGGCTCTTAGTGGTGATAAGGATCAATGTTGGTGTATGAAACACAGAATCTCTAAGTCAGTGAATTTAAAAGTGAGAATAACATTCTTTTTCTAAGTGATTATCAAAACCCGTTTGTGATTACATAAAACAGTTCAAAATATATGTTCACTAAAATGCAATTCAAAATAATACATGTTTACTTCAATACAGTGTAGAATCATATCTTTTTACTTCATTACTGAATATGGTTCTTAATGTGATACCAAGTCCATCTGGACAGTCTTCATTTCCATCATTGTTGGGCTCTCCTGAACTCTAAGAGACAAAGAGAATGAACCCTAACTTGCTCCTGATTGCATGGCGATCAGTGTGAGTGTGAGTCTCCTTCTCCCTTAGCAGGTGCATGCACTATATGAATGTGTGTATCCTGCTGTTCAGCTTGACTTATGTCAAAGTCATTTGAGGGCTCACGAGAGTGGAACAGTGCTATATCAATGCTGCCAATTCACCATATACACTATTTCTATCTCCTTCCCTCCTTCCTTTCCATGATCTTTGAACTGAAGCTGATACTCTAGTTGTGGGTTATTTGGGGTGTTTAAACTTGTAATACTGTTGTCCAGGGTGTGGTCCGTTTGCATTAGTCAACAATACACAGAAGGATTGTGGGCACTTTGGTTTCACCCGGTTCTTTTCCAGTACCTCTTCAATCAAATAACACAAAGGAAAAACCCAAGAAGTTTGACTTTTTTTGAAAATGATGATCAACCAACCAAAGGTTTATGTTTGAATAATTTAGATTGTTTTTGTTTCCCAACAAAAACCAAGAATCATTCATTTGATATGAATTGCATTGAAATCTGAGACGCAGGTGATAAACATGTCTGTAACCATGCTGCCATGCCGAGTTTCACGCCATGCCTGCTTGAATATACTCTATGCAAGTACTATTGACTATATATTGAATAGTGCTATATATATATATATAATACTCTGTAATCTTAACTATATCTGATAGCTCAAGCCCTCCTTTCGTTAGTCTTAATGTCTTGTTTATCAGAAAATAGTATCGAGTACATTTGAGGTTTGTACGTTTACGTCCATGTGACAGAGAAACATAAGTAGTGTCCCTGTCCATGAAACACCTGTTGTTCCCATAACCAGAAAAAGAGTGATGGTACTTTTCCCAATAAATCATGTCGCTAAAACTAGACTCATCACTTTGAAGCATTCCTAAATCAAATCTGTGCAAAAGTTCAAGTTTATTGAAAAAACAATAACCAAAGCAGGACTATAGGGTCACCAGGAAAGAGCAGGTTCAGCCCGTTGGTCATCCACACACCAGGTGCCGTGAATACCTGACCACATCCATGTGACCATTGAATGATATACAACTGTGTGTGGTTCAAACCAATACGTAGAATACCAGGAATAATAAGCAACGGCTCAAAATGTAATAAATCAATATTATTTACTAAATGTATTGATATTTAAAAAAGGTGTAGAAATAATTCCTTTGATTAACCCCTGGAGTGTGAATATGGAACATTCATGAAAATAAAGGTTAGACAAAAGGACTTCTGTTCACACACTTATATAAGTTTACATCTGTGTCTTTATTGTTATCATGTTAACAAAACAGGCGAACACGTAACATCTCAGCTGCTAAGGACAAGTTGTGCGAGATGCACAAACTGAGGGGAAAGTATTTGAACACTTCGAATCATTCCACTTCTTTCCAAAGTTGTTGTGTACACAGTCTTCATCTCCTAGGTTGTTTGGTTCTCCTTTATACCAAAAGAAATACTTGACTGCACACCCATCAGACCACATCCATCTTCCTTCTTTGGCCATGTCATTGAGTCCGATCCATGTTGCTCCCTCATTAGGGTCAGAGCTTCTGATCAGGAGTTGGACAAAAACCTCTTCCTCTCTGCTGTGGATAGACACCAGGTTGCCTCCCTGGGACACACAGTAGAGCTCTGCATCAGCCCAGGTCGTCTTTGTGTTGAAGTACTTGTAGCAGCGGCCGTTGAAGGAGAACCAGAAGGAGGGACAGGTGTCTTGCTGGAGCTCATCTGAAGAAGACACAGCACCCAGAGCCAGGCCCAACAGGAAGAGGAAACCCAGCATGATGATGATGTCACTGTCTCTGTCTGTGTAAGTTGCACTGAACCGTTGGAGAGGATGGAGATTGTGAAGCTTCTAGTGACAGGCTGCTTGTTATATATGTGTGGGAATGTGACGTCATTGTCACGTGACGTGATCACATGACCGGTGCCCGGTAAAATGTAAGTTATAAAAGTTTTTCCGGCAGTTTCAGAAAACCTTTCTCTTGGCTGCACGGCACGCGCACTGTTCTCTCCCTCAAGGTAGGACTCGCGGGTTTAAGGTGGTTTTATGGTCTTTTCAATGAACCTATGGAAGGGTCTCAGGTCAGTTTGTGTTTCATTAGGGCGAGGGCAAGATACGTTTTCCCATCATGGGGGGGAAACTCTTCAGACATTCAAAGCACGAGACCTGGGGCCTCATTTATAAAGCTTTGCGTAGGATTCACGTGGAAGGTGGCTTACGTAGGACAAAGCAAATAAATACGCACAGACATTTCCCGATTCATTAAACACAGCGTACCGGCGTAGGACTTGCGTGCCGGCACGTCCTACGCCGGTTTCCCTTTTTATAAATCACAATCAACTCGCAATGCGGCGCAGCTTTTGCGGGCTTCACGTAACTCTCATCTGTGCCTATAAATAGTCAAAGAAACGCCCCGTATTAATATTCATTCAGACTGACTGCAGGAAGAAGATCGCAGGAAATGCCGACAGAACAGCTAAAAAAGACATTTCACACCGAGTCAGATTTTGGTTCTTTTGGGGAGGTCGAGACAAATCACATTGGTTCAAACTGCGTCCACCAAACAGAGTAGCAGCATGGAGGTCGGATCGTCACCAAATAAATAAGTGGTCCGAAAAGTTAAGTTAAAGTGAACCTATAGAAAAGCTACACGGCGTCAGTTTAAAGTAATTCTGTCTTTCTGCTTACCGCATCATTTATGAGAATACCTTTCTTAACAAGAGAACATCATCGAGGGGTGATCAATAACATTTCCGTTTTTATGTATTTCTCCAATGTGTGTGTGCACTGAGGAGTCTCAAACAGGCGTTTGTTTCATCATTTTAAGATTGGCTTCAATCAAGTTTTGCAAAGTAATTCTTCATATTTGATAAATGAGAGGTAACATTTTATTATTATTTCCACATATTTCTCTCCATTCTTCCTTCTGCCAACGGTGTCGCAGTTTCTCGTCTCTCCCGTTGTTGTGCGTACCGCGTACGGATGGGTCAGAGCGTGCGTGGAGGACCGCACATTTCCCCCTCAAGTTAATTTTTTATAAATCGCAAACAGTGCGTAGAAACTGGCGTAAGCCATCTTTTGAGCGGACGCACCGTTTATAAATGAGGCCCCAGGTCTGTTACAAGCAATGTGTTTTTAATATGGTGTTTTACTCCAAGTTGTAATAGTTTTGAAGCAACTTGTAGGTGTTTTGCAGAGTGTAGAAGTGCTCATAACCAGCCGAGCAACCCGGGGAACTGGCTATGGACGTTTGCTCACTTTCTTCTAGCTCTTATTATTCTTTATAACATCTGTTCTTGTGTTTAATCCATAGAGCTGAGTATGAGCGTTCCCCCTCCTGGATGGAGCCAGGAGGATCTATTACTCTGTCAAAGTAAGCCTGGGTTTGAACCTTTTTTAATGCTATATTGAATTGGTGTTTGAGCAACTCTTAAGTTGCGTTTGGTTTTTAAAAGTCTACTGTCCTCTAGTGCTTTTTTAGTTTTCTTTTCTGTCAATAGTTCTCTTGTGTGCAGATTGTGGGCAACATCATTGACCAAGTGCTTGTGTTACAGGCTCCTCTCCCTCTGGGGGAACCTTGTCTGCTTTCAGTGGAGGGACTGCACCGGGTGACACTTTGAAAGGGTGAGGAAACTAACTCTCACTGTAATCATTTTGTAGAAGTTGTGCTTTGAGTAGTGTGTGCTTTTGTTCTCTTTGTGTCCCTCACAGTTAGCAGGCATTGTGACCTAGTGGACCAGACCTGCCCATCTGAGGAGGGGAAACCCACCATGTCATAGTGTAAAGTATGTTCACCCTGTTACCCGTTGACAGCTGCTGAACATTGACATGTTAACATGTGTATTTGTGAAATAAAGCTGCTTTCTATTTGCTCATGAATGCCTCTGTTATTGTCCTCGTGAAGGGAAGCCCCAACATCTGCAAAACAACTTTGGATTTAGATTGAGGGTCCACAGGTTCCTCCATCCCCTCAACAGGAGTTGGTGTTGTCAGCTCATATTAAAGGGGACCCCAGTTACCACATATGCATCAGAGAGGGTGTTTCACTGTTGGCCTAATATATGATTGGTCAACTGAACTTGGCAACACTAAACACAAGCACACCTTAACATGAGCAGAAACAGACGACCTGCTCACCTGGAGATGTCGCACTAAACCTTCTCTACGTTTTTGACAAGGAGTAAATGATATTAAATCAAATGTTCTTTACAATCTCCAGAAGATGTTGGTCGGGAGGGATAATGGTCTGTTTTTAAAACGCTTTCTAGCACGTGAAGACCAAGCTGCCCATCACACTAAAGCTTTGTAAACATTTCATTGAGCCACCACATTACCACGAATAATTCCCAGCTTGTGCAAAATGAAGATGAACATTAGGCAAAACAGACCATAAGCTTGTGTGGATATATCGTATAAAACGTAATGTATTCATTTCAGGTGAGACTTGTTGCTTTGTCTCATGTTTCTTTTCATTCACAACTGATCGTCGCACTGACTTGCTCCTCTGCTGCCCTCCAGTGGCCACAAGGCACAACAGCTACTTTACATTACAGCATGTAGCTCCAAAGCACACAAGTATTTCCGGTAACACTTTATTTTGATAGTCCATCTGTTGACACTCTAATGCTGCGTTCACAGCGGATGCGATATGTATGGGGGCGGCGCGATTACATGTAAAGGCAATGCAGAGACGCGGACAGACGCGAATTCCCTCCGACGGCGCGCATGAAGCGGTGGACACGGCGCGATTGAACGGTGCCGCGTTAAACGCGAGAGTTCAATTTTTTTCAACTGGAGCGCCAAATTCACGTGACGCGTTCTCGCGGAAGCCAATCAGCGGTGAGGATCTCAGCCTGCCGTCACTGACGTTCAACCACACAACATCAGCTGTTAGCTGTTAGCAGTTAGCACTCAGAGCTCACAGCTCCTCATATCTGTTCAGAAACTGGACAAAAGTGAAACAAGTACAAACCACAGACTGTCTGTGTCATGGAGAATACAGTCGCTGCTTTATTTATGTCTGTATAGGCCGTTGTGAGTGTGGACGGTCGAGAGCTATATATATATATATATATATATATTTATTAAAAGGTTTTTCGCCTGCCGTCTGTCTGCAGACTTGTCAAAGCATTAATTCATGGTTTTTACTAACCGGTATCAGTATGTTGTTACTTCGGCATCATTTAGAAACGTGTATTACAATTTAATCACGGTAAAATATGTTAATTTTGTTGTAGTTGTAGCTCCCGAGCCAGCGCGTCTTGTTTGAATGATGCGAGTAAACACAGCTGGCAGCCGCGGTGAACCTCCAGCGTTTAGAGCGATGCGATAGGAGCGATTATGCTGCGTTCACACCGGACGCGATGCGAATATTCGCTTCGCTCTAAACTTGTACTTGTTAAACTTTTGTCCAGTTTCTGAACAGATATGAGGAGCTGTGAGCTCTGTGTGCTAACTGCTAACAGCTAATGGCTGATGTTGTGTTGAACGTCAGTAACGTCAGTGACGGCAGGCTGAGATCCTCACCGCTGATTGGCTTCCGCGAGAACACGTCACGTGAATTTGACGCTCGAGTTGAACAAATTGAACTCTCGCGTTTGACGTGGCACCGTTCAATCGCCTCAATCGCGTGATTCGCGCCGCGTCCACCGCTTCATGCGCGCTGTCGGAGCGAATTCGCGTCTGTCCGCGTCTCTGCATTGACTTTACATGTAATCGCGCCGCCCCCAAACATCGCATCGCGTCCGGTGTGAACGCAGCATTAGAGCGAAGCGAATATTCGCATCGCGTCCGGTGTGAACGCAGCATAAGGCCGGTTCTCAATGTCGAGTACACATGCTGCAGAGCCACTATTTCAAGTATACTACGTCATAGAGTGGCGCAGAATGCTGGGCATTTAACATGCATTTAAACAGTCCTTCGGCGCCACTCGATGACTCAGGCCCAATCCCAAAGCACGCCCTACACCCTACCCCTACACACTCCCCCTCCGTGACGGAGTGAACTCCGTGGAGTGACACATGAGGCTCCCTCCTGTCAGATGGAGGGAGACAGCAAGCTTTGGGACGGCCTCCCCTCTCTCCGGCAGAAACAGGAAATGCCGTAACTGTATGTAACAACGGTTTCAAATCAGCTTCTCTTTGACCCAAAAATAAAAATGAATAACTCAAATAAAACTCCAAACATCTTTAATTGTGTTACTTTTTTGTAAAGCTCTTTTAGTTTTAAACCTGATGTTTATAAGCTTCTTAGTTTTTGCAACAGTCGGTGACTAGGGATGTCTGTTCAAAACATTGCAAGCTTGAATAAATCATTTAAAGCAGTTATTTTTGCCAGACTTATTACTGAATATGGTTCTTAATGTGATACCAAGTCCATCTGGACAGTCTTCATTTCCATCATTGTTGGGCTCTCCTGAACTCTAAGAGACAAAGAGAATGAACCCTAACTTGCTCCTGATTGCATGGCGATCAGTGTGAGTGTGAGTCTCCTTCTCCCTTAGCAGGTGCATGCACTATATGAATGTGTGTATCCTGCTGTTCAGCTTGACTTATGTCAAAGTCATTTGAGGGCTCACGAGAGTGGAACAGTGCTATATCAATGCTGCCAATTCACCATATACACTATTTCTATCTCCTTCCCTCCTTCCTTTCCATGATCTTTGAACTGAAGCTGATACTCTAGTTGTGGGTTATTTGGGGTGTTTAAACTTGTAATACTGTTGTCCAGGGTGTGGTCCGTTTGCATTAGTCAACAATACACAGAAGGATTGTGGGCACTTTGGTTTCACCGGTTCTTTTCCAGTACCTCTTCAATCAAATAACACAAAGGAAAAACCCAAGAAGTTTGACTTTTTTTGAAAATGATGATCAACCAACCAAAGGTTTATGTTTGAATAATTAGGGTCTGAGACCTAGGTCGGCGAAGACCCTATTGAAATCGGTCGCACAGCGACCGATAAACCTTTGACCCCCGCAACATATGTGAAAACTCACCAAATGTTGCACGCGCGTCAGAAGTGGTGCAACTTGCGATATGTAATTGGTTCCGGAACTTTGCGTAAAAATTGCGTAGGCCACGCCCACTTCCGTTTTTAACGTAAACTCCCCCCACTTTAACTTTCACGTAAACGAACGAAACTCGCTAAGCATATCTAGGGTGCGGAGACAAACCAAAAAGCCTCTATGAGGCGTATAAAATAACGTACAGGAAGCCGGCCATTTTGAATTTAGCGTCGGAAAAACGCGATTTATCGCGTTTTTCGTCCTCCGCACGAAATCTATCTTCTCCCAGGGACTTTATCCGTACGACTCGAAATTCGTCGGGTAGCGTCTCGAGACATGGGCAATTCAAAGTTATCACGGAAGTTTTTTTCTTTCGCACGGCGCAGCCGTGAATTGGCGCCAAAGTTTGCGTTCGCTTGATGCTAGGCGATCCCTCGCCATGGAACACGATGTCATAACGCCAACTGACATACTCAGAACGCCACCAAACTTCACATGATGGTTAACACTGCGGCCCTGAACAGCTCTGCGTCAAATTTGATGTTACTTAATATGGCGTTACCATGGCAACGCATCCCTCGCCATAAAACACGGTGTCGCTGTAACTCCAATGGACACGGTCCCATCGTCCCCCAACCTCACTTTTATATCACCGGTCCATGCCTCAACAGCTCTACGTGAAATCTGAGATCTCATCGTATGCCGTTTCCATGGCAACGCATCCCTCGCCATAAAACACAATGTTGTCTTAATTCAATGGAAAATCGTCCAAACGGCACCACACCTCAGATGACAGTTAATGGTCCGGCCCTCAACAGCTCTACGCCAATTATGGGATGTCATCATATGCCGTTTCCATGGCGACAGATCCGCCGTTGCCATGGCGAGAGATCCCTCGCCATAAAACACAATGTTGTCTTAAGTCAATGGAAAATGATCCAAATTGCACCAGACTTCAGATGACAGTTAATGGTCCAGCCCTCAACAGCTCTACGCCAATTATGGGATGTCATCATATGCCGTTTCCATGGCAACGCATCCCTCGCCGTAAAACACAATGTTGTCTTAAGTCAATGGAAAATGGTCCAAACTACACCAGACTTCAGATGACAGTTAATGGTCCGGCCCTCAACACCTCAATATGACAATAGTGAGTTTTCCTCAAAAGCTGTTGCCATGGCAACGCATCCCTTGCCGTTAACCACCATATTGCTATAACTCCTGTGTAAATGGTTTAAAATTTCACATGTGTGCTAACCGTCAAGTCCTCGAGACATATATTTGTCAGTTTTGAGATTTCGTCAAAAGTCGTTGCTATGGTAACAAAATGGTTGTCGTGAAACACGGTTTTCTCATAACTCCATTCAACATGCTCCAAACGGCACAAAACTTCACAGGCTTGATAACGATGCAGCCCTCAACACATCTAGGCGTATTATGGGGTGTCATCAAATTCCGTTGCCATGGCGACAGATCACTCGCCATCAAACACAATGTTTATGATACTGCTGTAACTCCTAAATACATTGTCCGATCGGCCTGAAACTTCCCACGTTTGCCAATGGCCGAGTCCTCGAGACACCTACACACACACTCGACGTGCGGACAACAGCCTGCGGAGCGTCGAAGACCCGCTCAACGCTGCTTGCAGCTTTAATTTAGATTGTTTTTGTTTCCCAACAAAAACCAAGAATCATTCATTTGATATGAATTGAAATCTGAGACGCAGGTGATAAACATGTCTGTAACCATGCTGCCATGCCGAGTTTCACGCCATGCCTGCTTGAATATACTCTATGCAAGTACTATTGACTATATATTGAATAGTGCTATATATATATATATATATAATACTCTGTAATCTTAACTATATCTGATAGCTCAAGCCCTCCTTTCGTTAGTCTTAATGTCTTGTTTATCAGAAAATAGTATGAGTACATTTGAGGTTTGTACGTTTACGTCCATGTGACAGAGAAACATAAGTAGTGTCCCTGTCCATGAAACACCTGTTGTTCCCATAACCAGAAAAAGAGTGATGGTACTTTTCCCAATAAATCATGTCGCTAAAACTAGACTCATCACTTTGAAGCATTCCTAAATCAAATCTGTGCAAAAGTTCAAGTTTATTGAACAAAACAATAACCAAAGCAGGACTATAGGGTCACCAGGAAAGAGCAGGTTCAGCCCGTTGGTCATCCACACACCAGGTGCCGTGAATACCTGACCACATCCATGTGACCATTGAATGATATACAACTGTGTGTGGTTCAAACCAATACGTAGAATACCAGGAATAATAAGCAACGGCTCAAAATGTAATAAATCAATATTATTTACTAAATGTATTGATGATATTTAAAAAAGGTGTAGAAATAATTCCTTTGATTAACCCCTGGAGTGTGAATATGGAACATTCATGAAAATAAAGGTTAGACAAAAGGACTTCTGTTCACACACTTATATAAGTTTACATCTGTGTCTTTATTGTTATCATGTTAACAAAACAGGCGAACACGTAACATCTCAGCTGCTAAGGACAAGTTGTGCGAGATGCACAAACTGAGGGGAAAGTATTTGAACACTTCGAATCATTCCACTTCTTTCCAAAGTTGTTGTGTACACAGTCTTCATCTCCTAGGTTGTTTGGTTCTCCTTTATACCAAAAGAAATACTTGACTGCACACCCATCAGACCACATCCATCTTCCTTCTTTGGCCATGTCATTGAGTCCGATCCATGTTGCTCCCTCATTAGGGTCAGAGCTTCTGATCAGGAGTTGGACAAAAACCTCTTCCTCTCTGCTGTGGATAGACACCAGGTTGCCTCCCTGGGACACACAGTAGAGCTCTGCATCAGCCCAGGTCGTCTCTGTGTTGAAGTACTTGTAGCAGCGGCCGTTGAAGGAGAACCAGAAGGAGGGACAGGTGTCTTGCTGGAGCTCATCTGAAGAAGACACAGCACCCAGAGCCAGGCCCAACAGGAAGAGGAAACCCAGCATGATGATGTCACTGTCTCTGTCTGTGTAAGTTGCACTGAACCGTTGGAGAGGATGGAGATTGTGAAGCTTCTAGTGACAGGCTGCTTGTTATATATGTGTGGGAATGTGACGTCATTGTCACGTGACGTGATCACATGACCGGTGCCCGGTAAAATGTAAGTTATAAAAGTTTTTCCGGCAGTTTCAGAAAACCTTTCTCTTGGCTGCACGGCACGCGCACTGTTCTCTCCCTCAAGGTAGGACTCGCGGGTTTAAGGTGGTTTTATGGTCTTTTCAATGAACCTATGGAAGGGTCTCAGGTCAGTTTGTGTTTCATTAGGGCGAGGGCAAGATACGTTTTCCCATCATGGGGGGGAAACTCTTCAGACATTCAAAGCACGAGACCTGGGGCCTCATTTATAAAGCTTTGCGTAGGATTCACGTGGAAGGTGGCTTACGTAGGACAAAGCAAATAAATACGCACAGACATTTCCCGATTCATTAAACACAGCGTACCGGCGTAGGACTTGCGTGCCGGCACGTCCTACGCCGGTTTCCCTTTTTATAAATCACAATCAACTCGCAATGCGGCGCAGCTTTTGCGGGCTTCACGTAACTCTCATCTGTGCCTATAAATAGTCAAAGAAACGCCCCGTATTAATATTCATTCAGACTGACTGCAGGAAGAAGATCGCAGGAAATGCCGACAGAACAGCTAAAAAAGACATTTCACACCGAGTCAGATTTTGGTTCTTTTGGGGAGGTCGAGACAAATCACATTGGTTCAAACTGCGTCCACCAAACAGAGTAGCAGCATGGAGGTCGGATCGTCACCAAAATAAATAAGTGGTCCGAAAAGTTAAGTTAAAGTGAACCTATAGAAAAGCTACACGGCGTCAGTTTAAAGTAATTCTGTCTTTCTGCTTACCGCATCATTTATGAGAATACCTTTCTTAACAAGAGAACATCATCGAGGGGTGATCAATAACATTTCCGTTTTTATGTATTTCTCCAATGTGTGTGTGCACTGAGGAGTCTCAAACAGGCGTTTGTTTCATCATTTTAAGATTGGCTTCAATCAAGTTTTGCAAAGTAATTCTTCATATTTGATAAATGAGAGGTAACATTTTATTGATATTATTTCCACATATTTCTCTCCATTCTTCCTTCTGCCAACGGTGTCGCAGTTTCTCGTCTCTCCCGTTGTTGTGCGTACCGCGTACGGATGGGTCAGAGCGTGCGTGGAGGACCGCACATTTCCCCCTCAAGTTAATTTTTTATAAATCGCAAACAGTGCGTAGAAACTGGCGTAAGCCATCTTTTGAGCGGACGCACCGTTTATAAATGAGGCCCCAGGTCTGTTACAAGCAATGTGTTTTTAATATGGTGTTTTACTCCAAGTTGTAATAGTTTTGAAGCAACTTGTAGGTGTTTTGCAGAGTGTAGAAGTGCTCATAACCAGCCGAGCAACCCGGGGAACTGGCTATGGACGTTTGCTCACTTTCTTCTAGCTCTTATTATTCTTTATAACATCTGTTCTTGTGTTTAATCCATAGAGCTGAGTATGAGCGTTCCCCCTCCTGGATGGAGCCAGGAGGATCTATTACTCTGTCAAAGTAAGCCTGGGTTTGAACCTTTTTTAATGCTATATTGAATTGGTGTTTGAGCAACTCTTAAGTTGCGTTTGGTTTTTAAAAGTCTACTGTCCTCTAGTGCTTTTTTAGTTTTCTTTTCTGTCAATAGTTCTCTTGTGTGCAGATTGTGGGCAACATCATTGACCAAGTGCTTGTGTTACAGGCTCCTCTCCCTCTGGGGGAACCTTGTCTGCTTTCAGTGGAGGGACTGCACCGGGTGACACTTTGAAAGGGTGAGGAAACTAACTCTCACTGTAATCATTTTGTAGAAGTTGTGCTTTGAGTAGTGTGTGCTTTTGTTCTCTTTGTGTCCCTCACAGTTAGCAGGCATTGTGACCTAGTGGACCAGACCTGCCCATCTGAGGAGGGGAAACCCACCATGTCATAGTGTAAAGTATGTTCACCCTGTTACCCGTTGACAGCTGCTGAACATTGACATGTTAACATGTGTATTTGTGAAATAAAGCTGCTTTCTATTTGCTCATGAATGCCTCTGTTATTGTCCTCGTGAAGGGAAGCCCCAACATCTGCAAAACAACTTTGGATTTAGATTGAGGGTCCACAGGTTCCTCCATCCCCTCAACAGGAGTTGGTGTTGTCAGCTCATATTAAAGGGGACCCCAGCCACAGTTACCACATATGCATCAGAGAGGGTGTTTTCACTGTTGGCCTAATATATGATTGGTCAACTGAACTTGGCAACACTAAACACAAGCACACCTTAACATGAGCAGAAACAGACGACCTGCTCACCTGGAGATGTCGCACTAAACCTTCTCTACATTTTTGACAAGGAGTAAATTATATAAATCAAATGTTGGCAGTGCTAAACATTGCCAGACCAAAACAAATGTTCTTTACAATCTCCAGAAGATGTTGGTCTGTTTTTAAAACGCTTTCTAGCACGTGAAGACCAAGCTGCCCATCACACTAAAGCTTTGTAAACATTTCATTGAGCCACCACATTACCACGAATAATTCCCAGCTTGTGCAAAATGAAGATGAACATTAGGCAAAACAGACCATAAGCTTGTGTGGATATATCGTATAAAACGTAATGTATTCATTTCAGGTGAGACTTGTTGCTTTGTCTCATGTTTCTTTTCATTCACAACTGATCGTCGCACTGACTTGCTCCTCTGCTGCCCTCCAGTGGCCACAAGGCACAACAGCTACTTTTACATTACAGCATGTAGCTCCAAAGCACACAAGTATTTCCGGTAACACTTTATTTTGATAGTCCATCTGTTGACACTCTAATGCTGCGTTCACAGCGGACGCGATGCGATGTATGGGGGAGGCGCGATTACATGTAAAGGCAATGCAGAGACGCGGACAGACGCAAATTCCCTCCGACGGCGCGCATGAAGCGGTGGACACGGCGCGATTGAACGGTGCCGCGTTAAACGCGAGAGTTCAATTTTTTTCAACTGGAGCGTCAAATTCACGTGACGCGTTCTCGTGGAAGCCAATCAGCGGTGAGGATCTCAGCCTGCCGTCACTGACGTTCAACCACACATCAGCTGTTAGCTGTTAGCAGTTAGCACTCAGAGCTCACAGCTCCTCATATCTGTTCAGAAACTGGACAAAAGTGAAACAAGTACAAACCACAGACTGCCTGTGTCATGGAGAATACAGTCGCTGCTTTATTTATGTCTGTATAGGCCGTTGTGAGTGTGGACGGTCGGAGCATATACTATATATATATTTATTTTAAAAGGTTTTTCGCCTGCCGTCTGTCTGCAGACTTGTCAAAGCATTAATTCATGGTTGTTACTAACCGGTATCAGTATGTTGTTACTTCGGCATCATTTAGAAACGTGTATTACAATTTAATCACGGTAAAATATGTTAATTTTGTTGTAGTTGTAGCTCCGAGCCAGCGCGTCTTGTTTGAATGATGCGAGTAAACACAGCTGGCAGCCGCGGTGAACCTCCAGCGTTTAGAGCGATGCGATAGGAGCGATTATGCTGCGTTCACACCGGACGCGATGCGAATATTCGCTTCGCTCTAAACTTGTACTTGTTAAACTTTTGTCCAGTTTCTGAACAGATATGAGGAGCTGTGAGCTCTGTGTGCTAACTGCTAACAGCTAATGGCTGATGTTGTGTGGTTGAACGTCAGTAACGTCAGTGACGGCAGGCTGAGATCCTCACCGCTGATTGGCTTCCGCGAGAACACGTCACGTGAATTTGACGCTCGAGTTGAACAAATTGAACTCTCGCGTTTGACGTGGCACCGTTCAATCGCCTCAATCGCGTGATTCGCGCCGCGTCCACCGCTTCATGCGCGCTGTCGGAGCGAATTCGCGTCTGTCCGCGTCTCTGCATTGACTTTACATGTAATCGCGCCGCCCCCAAACATCGCATCGCGTCCGGTGTGAACGCAGCATAAGGCCGGTTCTCAATGTCGAGTACACATGCTGCAGAGCCACTATTTCAAGTATACTACGTCATAGAGTGGCGCAGAATGCTGGGCATTTAACATGCATTTAAACAGTCCTTCGGCGCCACTCGATGACTCAGGCCCAATCCCAAAGCACGCCCTACACCCTACCCCTACACACTCCCCCTCCGTGACGGAGTGAACTCCGTGGAGTGACACATGAGGCTCCCTCCTGTCAGATGGAGGGAGACAGCAAGCTTTGGGACGGCCTCCCCTCTCTCCGGCAGAAACAGGAAATGCCGTAACTGTATGTAACAACGGTTTCAAATCAGCTTCTCTTTGACCAAAAATAAAAATGAATAACTCAAATAAAACTCCAAACATCTTTAATTGTGTTACTTTTTGTAAAGCTCTTTAGTTTTAAACCTGATGTTTATAAGCTTCTTAGTTTTTGCAACAGTCGGTGACTAGGGATGTGTGTTCAAAACATTGCAAGCTTGAATAAATCATTTAAAGCAGTTATTTTTGCCAGACTTATTACTGAATATGGTTCTTAATGTGATACCAAGTCCATCTGGACAGTCTTCATTTCCATCATTGTTGGGCTCTCCTGAACTCTAAGAGACAAAGAGAATGAACCCTAACTTGCTCCTGATTGCATGGCGATCAGTGTGAGTGTGAGTCTCCTTCTCCCTTAGCAGGTGCATGCACTATATCAGGGGTAGGCAAGTAAGTTTGGCCGTGGGCCAATTTTTGCTGAGCCACAAGATGGCGGGCCAGAACATAATCGAAGCCTAATTCAAGGAATTGATTTTGGTAAGAGGGCGCAGCGCCCCTGTTCCCCGGTTCAGAAAAAACTCTGATATCGCTGATAACCCTCCCCATCAACACTCTGATGCGCAGTCAGATCCGCTGATTGGTTCACTGATGATATAGGCGCCCAATCCAGAGCCACTGGATAGACCGCCCAAAGGGAGGCTCGTCGTCTCTAGCCCCATCTCAGTCCCATGTTAAAAGTCAGGGCTATTATCTGTATTTTAACAGACTTATCTTTTAAATTGAGGTGTATTTATTCTTCTCTTCAAAGTTTTTTTTTTCTGAAATTTTAGGGAGGATGGTCCTCCCTTTCCTCAATGGACGAGCCTCCACTGAGTGAGTTATTAACTAGGTAGCAGTGTTATTTAACATACTTTTATTCTGATAAGTATTGTCAAGTTCTCTGGGTTTTTGGCATTTATTTGAGTGTTTGCCCACATTTGAGAGGCTTGAGGGGCAACAGAGGACGCATGGACAACTGGAATCCTTTTTCCTTTTCTTTATTTCAACTTTTCAAGGACACATTAGGATTCTTTCAGGTTGAAAACCTTTAAAAAAATACTAAATAAATAAATTACAGCATGTTTGCTTTGCAATTTATTTAATATATTATAACCTAAATGAATCAGTAACCAAGTATTTTACTCAAACTCAATGTATTTAATAGTTAAAGGGGACCTATCATGCAAAATGCACTTTTGTACGTCTTTTCTACATGAATATGTGTCCCCGGTGTTCCAGGGAACTCACCAAGTGTCAGAAAACACAACCCTCTCTATTTTCCTCCATACCCAAATCTCTAAAAAAGGGGCTGCAACGGATCTGATAAAAACTGATCCAGATTTGAACACTGTCCTGACGTCAGGACGGTGGCGCTACGGCTATTGGGCCAACTCTCCACCTATCAGGGGAATGTGGGGTTGGGCCACGGCCGGCCATTGCCGCTCGAAAGCGCTGGAGACGCTGTAGTACATATGCCAGGCCTGTAAGTGGCGCTGTAGTCTGCCACAAAAGCAGCGAAGAAGACTTCCCGCGCATGGTTGCCATGGTTACCCTTCTGTTTATTCTCCGCTGTGGCTTTTGTTCTCCCTCCCCGAGGCAAGCACTGTAATTCTCTCCGGTTAGTCCACCAGCAGATGACAAACACCCACCTCTCCGCCTCTTCCAAGGAACGAGGGGACCGTGCGGCAGAGTTTCAGTTTCAGTTAGGTTTTCTTTTGCCGGTCAAGATGTCCGTTAAAGTTTAAATCTTCCGGACAAAATTAGAAAAGTGCCGGTCAAAGATCTTCTTTGTTATTTATTGAGCTTTAAAACAAATGAATAACGACTCTATATAATAAAACACGGAGGACGGAGATTATGGAGCTATTTCAGGGTCATAAGTTTTGATCATTCGAAAAAATACAATTTATTTGAAAGTCCAAGTTTTCATCTGAACTTTGAAAAATACAATGTTGTATTCAAAAAAAAAAAAAGTATTTGAAATAATTTTTCAGGTTGAATATTATTTTGATTCAGTTCAGCAATTTTTTTGAATAACATATGTATTTTCATATTTCACTTTTATACATATTTTGATATTTGAATACTTCTTTTTTTCAGTTTCAGATTTTACGTTTTCAGATTCAAAACAATTATTTTTTCAGTTTCAAATCTTTTTTTTTCAGGTTTCAATTATTTTTTCGCCTTCAAATCGTTTTTCGTTTTCAGATCTTTTTTTTCGCTTTCAGACTTTTGGCCCTGATATTGCTTCGGGGGGCGGGGCTTACCAAAGAGTAGTTTGTCACCCTGAGTGACAGCCCTCCCTCTGTCATGATGCCTTCATGGATGTTAGGTAGCGCAAGAAATATAACTACACACTTTCTATACACAATACTCCCGTGATTGGTGGTAAACAAAACTGATACCAGCGTCAAAGTTCCGTTAAGCGAGCTGTTGAGCATCGTAGTTGGCAAAAATTGCGGTATAAGAGCAATAAACTGTGCTAGAATGTGAAATTACGTATCCGCAATGAAGCGTTGTCCTTCCCCACTTCCACGTAGCTCCGTGAACGCAGCATAGTATTGGCTGGGCTTTTGCGATGGCGTCAGGTCCACCTGCTGGCTCCATGGCTGGCACCAGCGCACAGGTAAGAAATATTAACTTTTTTCCATTCATGGTCTTAGAAGTTATCTAAGACATGATAATAATATTATAGCGACATACATAAAAGGAAGGCAGGCCTTTTGAGGTGGGGAATGAATGTGGCAACGCGGGAAACTAACCATGGCATTGAGGCTACTCGTGTATGCTATTAGCTAGTCAGTGCAAGTGAATTTCCCTTATGTTGATAGAGTCCAGCTCACGTGTTTCTCAATCTGTTTTGCCAGAGTGGCGACCGTAATTCATCTGTGGCTGCAGCAGCACACACTTTAATAACCATGCTCACACAGCACCTAAGCCAGGGACAGCTGGAAGGAAGGAAGGAGGACCAGACACTGCCTGGTCCTTCTGTAGAGCAGGAGATGGCCAGGTTTTAGATTTTAATAAATATATATTTGTGTTTATCTACAGGTAAACTGCAAGTTGATATGTCCATTTATGATTATGTGCTAAACAACATTACTTTTTTGTTTAAATAATGCAGATCTTTCCCTGGATTCTTTGTGAAAAAATCGAATCGAAATTGCCTTGGGAAGAGAAAGCTTCCAGCTCTCAAGACCTTTGCAACTGCAATAGTCTAGATTTATGGATAATGTCTGTGAAACTTTGGTTGAAGGGCTGATTAACAAAGACTCATGACATTCTTTTTCTTTTAGTCTTTGTTATACTACTTATCCTTTTTTGTATTTAAACGGGGTTAGACATTAATAAAATACTTGTAAAATAGTATCCTGATTATTAAAGTAAATGGTCTTTGTACTTGTGTGTAGAAGTGGTGGCAGGAATTGAGGGTCGTTTCTTTGAAGGACCTCAACAGCAGCGGATCCCACGGTACTCTCTGAATGACTTAGACAGTGACCTCTACAGGTTTGTTTACTTTTAAGCATGTACAGTAAGGACCAACTGTTCATTTTTGATAAATGTTATATAACATAAAAAATGTATTCATGCTCAATCTGTGTTAATAGGACAGTGGGAGAGATTTTGGCTGTTAGTTTGGCACAAGGTGGCCCCGCCCCTGCCTTCTTCAGACTTACAGTTACCTCTGTAGTGGACGTATAAACCAGAAGGTTCTCAACAGTGATTCAGTGGCAGATGTCCAGCTGAGAGAGTTAATTGACCAGGTATGAGTTCTATATTATGTAAATGCTGGGTTAATAAGAAATAAGCATTTATTTTCCAATTATAGTCATAGGTTTATATTGAATATGGTAAAGAGATGTACTTCTCGGTTTTCAGGTTGAGTCGGCGACTGAGCATTCAATTATAGGCCTATCTGATGAAATATTGAATTGTGGATATACTGGAAATGTCTCCATTCCAAACAAGGACACCATTGTTCGGTATGCTTGACACTTATTTATTTTTGTATATTAAAAGATGTTACATGAGTACCTTTTATTAAGGATTGCATTTACTTTGTAATTTTGTAGTTCCATCATACTCCACGCAGTGCTGCGGCTGCAGCCTATGTTGGAACAACTAAGGGAAGGCTTGCAGCTGTATGGACTCCTTTCACTGATGAGTCAGTACCCAGATATCTGCCAGCCCTTGTTTGTTTCTGGGGAAGATGTAAAAGTGAGCAGAACAAAAGAGACCATTCTTTACAATTTGATATTAAAGTTAAGGAGTAAAGAGTACATAATTTATATCTGGATTTGTTCTCATCATAGGTCAATGCAGAGTTTGTCATGACATCCATTCTTCCTCAACTGAGTGACAAAGGGACTACCAGGCATCAGGTTGAGCTGGAGATGATGAACTTCATTCAGGACTTCCTATATGAAGGTATAAAGTTTTTGATTTACTTCTAATGAAGATTTAAATGTAAGTTGTTTTAAATTACAAAAGTTGGGTTTTTAAATTTGAAGGCATTGGGCTTGGAAAAACATTAAAATGTCCTTGAATTTAATGTTTAAGATGTTGTAGGAATCCTGAATTACACAAACTTGATTACCTTTTTTGGATCAGACGTTCTGTGGTTAAAATACCTCAGTACAATTCACTTGCACTAAAGGAAAACTACACTTTAAACTGTCATAACGGTTTTTGTTTATTTTCCTCATAGCTGAAGATCATGGGCATGTAGATAAAGATGGCCTACATCCCATCACACCTGCAACGTTTCTGCAGTGGATCACAGGCCAGGGTCACGTCCCACTTCTTCCCTCAGAGAAGAAGGACTTTGCAGTTGTGATCCAATTCAATCATGACTGCAGTGCAGACTTTGGGCATCACAGTGTCTGTTACCCTGTTGTGACAGCATGTGCCAAGACAATCACCTTACCTGTGAGACATATGAGGCCCTATGAAAAATTCAAAAACATCCTGACTGAAGCGTTTCAATTAGGCCAAGAATTTAGCAATGTGTAATAAGGTAACCATTAACGACCTCTGTTCCAAGTTAACCTTACTGTTTAAGTGTTAAAGGTTTAGCATTGACTGCTTCCAGTCAAGTAATCTTAAAAAAAAATGTAATGGCAGCAATAGAGTGGTGCAGTGATGACGTGTTTTTGTAGGCTGACCCGGAAGTAAGCTGCAAGGGTTCCCTCAACAAAAAAGCAGTGGGATTTCTCCATACTGTAGGATATCCCATTGCTTTTTGTCGAGGGAACCCTTGCAGCTTACTTCCGGGTCGAACTACACAAATACGTCATCACTGCACCACTCGGTTAAACATTTCTTAAAGAAAAACAAACAAATTGATATAATGTTGTAACATGTTGCTACCCAGAACTGTGATATGGAAAATGTTAAGGGTGTAAAGGTGTTGATGTCTAAATGGTTAAACCCTTGAAACATGTTTGCATTTAGGATGCATGATTTAGTACATGGTTCAATACAGCTAAATAAATGTCTCGGCCGTAGGACCCAGATGGTCTTGTAACATCAATATTGGCCAAAAGTCCTGCCATATCCTGCTCACTGAGGGGACTTTCAACAGGTGGAAGAATCACTCCAGAACTGGTCTCATCTGGCTCACTGGCAGTGTTGAAATCAAGATCTGCATCCTCCATTTCCTTGATAAAAATTAAATATCAGTCATGGATTTTAGGGGACCAAGAATAACTTTAAGCACCACAAACACTAGAGAATGTAAAGAATAAAAACGAAACACTTTTTTGCCTTTTCAACGGTACACCTATCAAGAGGTGATTTTGAGGTCTTACAAAATGCATTTCAAGTGCAGTCTCATGCTTTGCATTTTACATTAGTAAGCAAGTTTATGCAATTTTAAAGAAAAATATCTATCTTTCATTTATTTGATGCTAGTGATTGTAAATTCCATTGAAACATGACAAATATAATTTTTACCTAGCCCAAAGGTTCAATACTAATGTAATGAACAGCGAAGTGCCAATGCCAATTTCTTTCATAATATAAGTTTAATGGAGTTCCTTTAATTTTGTTAAGCTGTTTTAAGCACAATACTTTGGTCTAATATATTTTAGTTGAAATAGTTTGAGAACACTGGCCAAAATTATGTTGATACAATTTTGCTTGAAATAAACATGTAATGAGTACCTCTGCAAGGTCTGGAACATCAATAGGATTATGGAGGAGTCCCATTGTCCACAGTTGGTGTGGGGACAAATTTCGCTCTGTCCTTAGAGGGTGATTATCCCAACCCATCCTGAAGACATTGAGATCCCTCTGAAGACGCGGAAGAAATACATGCTGGGCACAGAACAGGTGGATGCTATCAGAAGGATCTAGAACACCCTCATCCTCGAGGCTGTGAAGAACCTCGTAGTGCACGTTTGAAACAGCCATCCAAACATCTCGCCACAAACGTTCGATTCTGTTAAAATAAAAATATCAAATTACACTCAAATTGGACAAAGCACAGTATATTCACAAATGATGGCTTTGTGTTTGTCATTTGATTACTTCAAAAAATGTACCTTTGATTGTGCACACTTTTCCCTGACATGAAGCTTCCCCTTCCACAGCCCCTTATAGTGAACATGCATCGCGCTATGCCAACATTTTCCACTCCTTGGTCGGCTCTTACTCTTAAAAAGATGAATCACACACATGAAATAAAACATTACAAAAAGTTATGACATGGTATTTTTAAGATTTCTTAATGTAGAAGAAAATAGCGCAGTTATTTTTATTATTGTCGTTTTTTAAAGACAGGTCAAAAATGAATATGTAATGGTATAATGCAAATAATCCTAAACATGGTTTGTTTGGAGAGACAGAAGGTGACTTAGTCATCAAGTATTCTATACGATATATTTTATCATCAATAGGGCTTTGGACAGATTGAGGTTGGTTTCACTCAGATTTATTTCGAGAGTCGTACTTACTTCCTGACTCGGTTGTGAATAATTCTCGGGTCATTTCAGTGATCAAAACATTGATCATTGTAAGTGTTATACAAACCATTATGCATCTTTTAATGACAGATAAGGCCCAAATTAGAGTACCACAGGGAGCCACACCTAATGTTGGCCTTACCTTAATGGAAAGCCATACTTTTGCACACCCTCCAAGAAGAAGTCAAGTGAAGTCGATGCTTTATTATTAGTGGCAGCACCCAGGTACATGATCTGCAGCAGAGAAAATTATTAAGCAGAATAAATAAAAGCAGATCTCTAAATGTGTTTAAAAACCAACACCAGACATTCTTGCTACAAGGTTTAAGATGGATACAAACTAAAAATATAGATACTTTGAAAGGAACTGTAAATCATGCAGCAGGTTTAGTTATTGACCAATAACTGTCATTATCTGACTTATAAATAATCGTTATTTGTGAAAACAAATTACCTTCCGTGAGAAGCCATCAATCCCTCCAAAAATAACAAGACCATATCTTGAAAAACAACACAAAATCACTTTTAGTGTGTTATTTCTTATGCAAACAACTGTGACAGGGCATTTTAAAACATAACTTTTTTAATTTGTACTCATTATCCTTTATTGTACATAGCATGTAAACATCAAATGTGTGGCGTACCTGATGAGTTTATGATTTGTGTCGATGTGTACCAAGTGCAGAGGACCCTGAACAGAATATGTCCTTCTTGCAACACACCCCATCCTTGCCATTCTTGTGAGTACACCCACAGAATCAACACGATGCATTGATGAAGACACTCTCTTCCATTGCACACGGTGACCCATGGCCTTCAGGATTCCTTTCATCATTCGATATCCTACATGTGGTGTCCTGGCCTTAACTGACCGAACCAAATTGTCTAGTTCATCATCAGTTAGGGTACTGTAGGACTGTTTTATGGAAAGGCCTTATTCATGCATGCGCCTTTTGACTGTCTTCTCAGATACACCCAGAAGTTTTGCTATGGCCGACACTGGTAGGGACAAGTCTTCTATTAAGCCTTGTAGTTGCTGAGGACAGACAACATATTTTGGTCGTCCCATTTCTCCTTGCATTACTGGCACCTGATGAGGGGTCTGATTAGAGATGTCTTCAATATTGACAAGCCTTGACAGCTCAGTCAAAGCATTGATGACATCCTGTGGCATATCAACCTGGCCTGATAGCGACCTAAAAAGAGCCATCTCCTGGTCCACTGCAAACTGCAAATAGTCAACATCTAACGGCAGTCTTTGCGTGATCTGGGAAATTCTATTCAGTAGTCTCTGAAGAAAGTCCCTTTTCAGTTGCTCCTAGAAAAGACAAACATCAATTTACCATATTGCACTGGATTAGTTCATGTTCAAATAATAAACAGCATGAAAGATATCGTTAAGGACATGTGCAAAGAAAATGACTGCAACAATTATGCTTTGTAAACAAACTCTATAAAATAGGTGATAAAATCAAAACATAATGTAAGTTATTACCAATCATTTTTAAATAATCATTTAAAGAGAGGTGCTGTGTGAGCACGGTTATTAAAGTGTGTGCTGCTGCAGCCACAGATGAATTACGGTCGCCACTCTGGCAAAAACAGATTGAGAAACACGTGAGCTGGACTCTATCAACATAAGGGAAATTCACTTGCACTGACTATAGCTAATAGCATACACGAGTAGCCTCAATGCCATGGTTAGTTTCCCGCGTTGCCACATTCATTCCCCACCTCAAAAGGCCTGCCTTCCTTTTATGTATGTCGCTATAATATTATTATCATGCTCTTAGATAACTTCTAAGACCATGAATGGAAAAAAGTTAATATATCTTACCTGTGGCGCTGGTGCCAGCCATGGAGCCAGCAGGTGGACCTGACGCCATCGCAAAAGCCCAGCCAATAATATGCTGCGTTCACGGAGCTACGTGGAAGTGGGGAAGGACAACGCTTCATTGCGGTACGTAATTTCACATTCTAGCACAGTTTATTGCTCTTATACCGCAATTTTTGCCAACTACGATGCTCACAGCTCGCTTAACGGAACTTTGACGCTGGTATCAGTTTTGTTTACCACCAATCACGGGAGTATTGTGTATAGAAAGTGTGTAGTTATATTTCTTGCGCTACCTAACATCCATGAAGGCATCATGACAGAGGGAGGGCTGTCACTCACGGTGACAAACTACTCTTTGGTAAGCCCGCCCCCCGAAGCAATATCAGGGCCAAAAGTCTGAAAGCGAAAAAAAAAAGATCTGAAAGCGAAAACGATTTGAAGGCGAAAAAATAATTGAAACCTGAAAAAAAAGATTTGAAACTGAAAAAATAATTGTTTTGAATCTGAAAACGTAAATCTGAAACTGAAAAAAAAAGTATTCAAATATCAAAATATGTATAAAAGTGAAATATGAAATACATATGTTATTCAAAAAAATTGCTGAACTGAATCAAAATAATATTCAACCTGAAAAATTATTTCAAATACTTTTTTTTTTTTTTAATACAACATTGTATTTTTCAAAGTTCAGATGAAAACTTGGACTTTCAAATAAATTGTATTTTTTCGAATGATCAAAACTTATGACCCTGAAATAGCTCCATAGGAGATCTCTTTTTCTCCCCCTCTTCTGACTTGATCAGAGCACGCTCCCCTCTCCTGCAGGGGGGCGTGGTTAGCTGCAGCTCACAGAATCAGCCCCCTGCAAAACAGGGCTGGAGAACAGCAAATAGAGTGAAATGAGGCATGGCTAAAATGCATGATCTGTTTGGTATTTTGAAAACAGAAACGTATAAATATACCTTATATAGGTATGGCCCTACAATATATCATTTAAATATAGCATGATAGGTGTCCTTTAAATAAGTACTTTAATTGACGTCAGTGCACCCCGCTGCCTGATTGTGCCTGTGCTGTATGTCATTCATTCTCAACATAGATAAAAGTACATTAGCATTCTTCAGGTGTAGGTAGATTCTCTATTCGGACATTATAGCCTATATGTGCGACTGTCGGTCCAATGTTGTAAAAAAAAAAATCTCAAAATATTTTTTTATTTTTTATTCTCAAAATTACGGGCCAAATATTATTGCTGGCGGGCCAACAATGGCCCGCGGGCCGCCTGTTGCCGACCCATGCACTATATGAATGTGTGTATCCTGCTGTTCAGCTTGACTTATGTCAAAGTCATTTGAGGGCTCACGAGAGTGGAACAGTGCTATATCAATGCTGCCAATTCACCATATACACTATTTCTATCTCCTTCCCTCCTTCCTTTCCATGATCTTTGAACTGAAGCTGATACTCTAGTTGTGGGTTATTTGGGGTGTTTAAACTTGTAATACTGTTGTCCAGGGTGTGGTCCGTTTGCATTAGTCAACAATACACAGAAGGATTGTGGGCACTTTGGTTTCACCCGGTTCTTTTCCAGTACCTCTTCAATCAAATAACACAAAGGAAAAACCCAAGAAGTTTGACTTTTTTTGAAAATGATGATCAACCAACCAAAGGTTTATGTTTGAATAATTTAGATTGTTTTTGTTTCCCAACAAAAACCAAGAATCATTCATTTGATATGAATTGCATTGAAATCTGAGACGCAGGTGATAAACATGTCTGTAACCATGCTGCCATGCCGAGTTTCACGCCATGCCTGCTTGAATATACTCTATGCAAGTACTATTGACTATATATTGAATAGTGCTATATATATATATATATATATAATACTCTGTAATCTTAACTATATCTGATAGCTCAAGCCCTCCTTTCGTTAGTCTTAATGTCTTGTTTATCAGAAAATAGTATCGAGTACATTTGAGGTTTGTACGTTTACGTCCATGTGACAGAGAAACATGAAGTAGTGTCCCTGTCCATGAAACACCTGTTGTTCCCATAACCAGAAAAAGAGTGATGGTACTTTTCCCAATAAATCATGTCGCTAAAACTAGACTCATCACTTTGAAGCATTCCTAAATCAAATCTGTGCAAAAGTTCAAGTTTATTGAACAAAACAATAACCAAAGCAGGACTATAGGGTCACCAGGAAAGAGCAGGTTCAGCCCGTTGGTCATCCACACACCAGGTGCCGTGAATACCTGACCACATCCATGTGACCATTGAATGATATACAACTGTGTGTGGTTCAAACCAATACGTAGAATACCAGGAATAATAAGCAACGGCTCAAAATGTAATAAATCAATATTACTAAATGTATTGATGATATTTAAAAAAGGTGTAGAAATAATTCCTTTGATTAACCCCTGGAGTGTGAATATGGAACATTCATGAAAATAAAGGTTAGACAAAAGGACTTCTGTTCACACACTTATATAAGTTTACATCTGTGTCTTTATTGTTATCATGTTAACAAAACAGGTGAACACGTAACATCTCAGCTGCTAAGGACAAGTTGTGCGAGATGCACAAACTGAGGGGAAAGTATTTGAACACTTCGAATCATTCCACTTCTTTCCAAAGTTGTTGTGTACACAGTCTTCATCTCCTAGGTTGTTTGGTTCTCCTTTATACCAAAAGAAATACTTGACTGCACACCCATCAGACCACATCCATCTTCCTTCTTTGGCCATGTCATTGAGTCCGATCCATGTTGCTCCCTCATTAGGGTCAGAGCTTCTGATCAGGAGTTGGACAAAAACCTCTTCCTCTCTGCTGTGGATAGACACCAGGTTGCCTCCCTGGGACACACAGTAGAGCTCTGCATCAGCCCAGGTCGTCTCTGTGTTGAAGTACTTGTAGCAGCGGCCGTTGAAGGAGAACCAGAAGGAGGGACAGGTGTCTTGCTGGAGCTCATCTGAAGAAGACACAGCACCCAGAGCCAGGCCCAACAGGAAGAGGAAACCCAGCATGATGATGATGATGTCTCTGTCTGTGTAAGTTGCACTGAACCGTTGGAGAGGATGGAGATTGTGAAGCTTCTAGTGACAGGCTGCTTGTTATATATGTGTGGGAATGTGACGTCATTGTCACGTGACGTGATCACATGACCGGTGCCCGGTAAAATGTAAGTTATAAAAGTTTTTCCGGCAGTTTCAGAAAACCTTTCTCTTGGCTGCACGGCACGCGCACTGTTCTCTCCCTCAAGGTAGGACTCGCGGGTTTAAGGTGGTTTTATGGTCTTTTCAATGAACCTATGGAAGGGTCTCAGGTCAGTTTGTGTTTCATTAGGGCGAGGGCAAGATACGTTTTCCCATCATGGGGGGGAAACTCTTCAGACATTCAAAGCACGAGACCTGGGGCCTCATTTATAAAGCTTTGCGTAGGATTCACGTGGAAGGTGGCTTACGTAGGACAAAGCAAATAAATACGCACAGACATTTCCCGATTCATTAAACACAGCGTACCGGCGGCACGTCCTACGCCGGTTTCCCTTTTTATAAATCACAATCAACTCGCAATGCGGCGCAGCTTTTGCGGGCTTCACGTAACTCTCATCTGTGCCTATAAATAGTCAAAGAAACGCCCCGTATTAATATTCATTCAGACTGACTGCAGGAAGAAGATCGCAGGAAATGCCGACAGAACAGCTAAAAAAGACATTTCACACCGAGTCAGATTTTGGTTCTTTTGGGGAGGTCGAGACAAATCACATTGGTTCAAACTGCGTCCACCAAACAGAGTAGCAGCATGGAGGTCGGATCGTCACCAAAATAAATAAGTGGTCCGAAAAGTTAAGTTAAAGTGAACCTATAGAAAAGCTACACGGCGTCAGTTTAAAGTAATTCTGTCTTTCTGCTTACCGCATCATTTATGAGAATACCTTTCTTAACAAGAGAACATCATCGAGGGGTGATCAATAACATTTCCGTTTTTATGTATTTCTCCAATGTGTGTGTGCACTGAGGAGTCTCAAACAGGCGTTTGTTTCATCATTTTAAGATTGGCTTCAATCAAGTTTTGCAAAGTAATTCTTCATATTTGATAAATGAGAGGTAACATTTTATTGATATTATTTCCACATATTTCTCTCCATTCTTCCTTCTGCCAACGGTGTCGCAGTTTCTCGTCTCTCCCGTTGTTGTGCGTACCGCGTACGGATGGGTCAGAGCGTGCGTGGAGGACCGCACATTTCCCCCTCAAGTTAATTTTTTATAAATCGCAAACAGTGCGTAGAAACTGGCGTAAGCCATCTTTTGAGCGGACGCACCGTTTATAAATGAGGCCCCAGGTCTGTTACAAGCAATGTGTTTTTAATATGGTGTTTTACTCCAAGTTGTAATAGTTTTGAAGCAACTTGTAGGTGTTTTGCAGAGTGTAGAAGTGCTCATAACCAGCCGAGCAACCCGGGGAACTGGCTATGGACGTTTGCTCACTTTCTTCTAGCTCTTATTATTCTTTATAACATCTGTTCTTGTGTTTAATCCATAGAGCTGAGTATGAGCGTTCCCCCTCCTGGATGGAGCCAGGAGGATCTATTACTCTGTCAAAGTAAGCCTGGGTTTGAACCTTTTTTAATGCTATATTGAATTGGTGTTTGAGCAACTCTTAAGTTGCGTTTGGTTTTTAAAAGTCTACTGTCCTCTAGTGCTTTTTTAGTTTTCTTTTCTGTCAATAGTTCTCTTGTGTGCAGATTGTGGGCAACATCATTGACCAAGTGCTTGTGTTACAGGCTCCTCTCCCTCTGGGGGAACCTTGTCTGCTTTCAGTGGAGGGACTGCACCGGGTGACACTTTGAAAGGGTGAGGAAACTAACTCTCACTGTAACCATTTTGTAGAAGTTGTGCTTTGAGTAGTGTGTGCTTTTGTTCTCTTTGTGTCCCTCACAGTTAGCAGGCATTGTGACCTAGTGGACCAGACCTGCCCATCTGAGGAGGGGAAACCCACCATGTCATAGTGTAAAGTATGTTCACCCTGTTACCCGTTGACAGCTGCTGAACATTGACATGTTAACATGTGTATTTGTGAAATAAAGCTGCTTTCTATTTGCTCATGAATGCCTCTGTTATTGTCCTCGTGAAGGGAAGCCCCAACATCTGCAAAACAACTTTGGATTTAGATTGAGGGTCCACAGGTTCCTCCATCCCCTCAACAGGAGTTGGTGTTGTCAGCTCATATTAAAGGGGACCCCAGCCACAGTTACACATATGCATCAGAGAGGGTGTTTTCACTGTTGGCTAATATATGATTGGTCAACTGAACTTGGCAACACTAAACACAAGCACACCTTAACATGAGCAGAAACAGACGACCTGCTCACCTGGAGATGTCGCACTAAACCTTCTCTACGTTTTTGACAAGGAGTAAATTATATTAAAGGAGAGGTGTCATGGCCATTTCCACTGATCATAATTCCATTGTAGAGGTCTACTAAAATAGATTTATACTGTGCATCTCTCCAAACTCACATTGGTTTCTCAAACAGCATCTCTGTAAACTACGTGTATTCACTGAATTTCACTCTCTGCCTTTAACGGCTCGTTGTAGCTCCAATAGCTCCAGCCCCCACCTCCCTGTGAGCACAGTGTGCTCTGATTGGTCGGGACGTTGTGAATCGCGCTGAGCTCCGTGGAGGTGTTGCTTCCTTGTTTAGGATACATAGCGAAACACAGCCAAACTCATCCTGAGCACACACAAAGTCACAGCCGAAGTAAAAACAATAAGTGTGGCTTGATATTGAGTAAGAAAAAGGTTGATAAACGCTGTGAGAATGGGTCTGCGGAGAGAATGGGTCTGCGGAGAGAATGGGTCTGCGGAGAGAATGGGTCTGCAGAGAGAATGGGTCTGCAGAGAGAATGGGTCTGCAGAGAGAATTTTGCCGCGATCCCAACTGTCTGTTATCAGCCTGCAGCCAGGGAGGAGAAATCAGCTGAGCTGCCTGCTCCCTGCACACAGATGTGTGTGTGAGGAAGTCCGTGGATCGGTCAATTTGGACCAATCAGCGGGGGCTTAACGTAACGGCTCTTCGGGATTGGTCCATTTCGTTCCGGGTACCGCATGACATCAGGCGGTACCCGGAAGAATCAAATGGCCAGTGACGTATCTCCAACGAGGCGTTTTGGGGAGGTATTTTCTGTGTTAGAGTTTTACTCGCTACAGGGTGTACTTTGAGGGTTTTGACTCTGCACACCTTTACATGCATAAAAACCTTCATAACACACAAGGGGACGGGTAATAACCGGAAAAGCATGACATGGGAGCTTTAAATCAAATGTTGGCAGTGCTAAACATTGCCAGACCAAAACAAATGTTCTTTACAATCTCCAGAAGATGTTGGTCTGTTTTTAAAACACTTTCTAGCACGTGAAGACCAAGCTGCCCATCACACTAAAGCTTTGTAAACATTTCATTGAGCCACCACATTACCACGAATAATTCCCAGCTTGTGCAAAATGAAGATGAACATTAGGCAAAACAGACCATAAGCTTGTGTGGATATATCGTATAAAACGTAATGTATTCATTTCAGGTGAGACTTGTTGCTTTGTCTCATGTTTCTTTTCATTCACAACTGATCGTCGCACTGACTTGCTCCTCTGCTGCCCTCCAGTGGCCACAAGGCACAACAGCAGGGTTGCCAACTTTGGGTACCTGGCTTGAGTGAGATTTTGATATCATGGGTTTAATTACACAAATGCGCACGAAATGACTGCTATCGTGTCAGCAGCGGGACCTTAGCATATAGGATATATATACAATATATACAAATACACAATAATGGACACAGACTATAAAGGGCACACAGTTTCATTCACTAATGAAAGTCAAACATGTTCGTTTCCACTGTTTTATTGTGTGCCTGTCGCGATAAGCAATTAATTGACTTATCGTACGATAAATAAAAATGAACTCGATAACTTTTCTGACCTCGATAAATTGCCATTTACATGAGGATATGACTAGCAGTTTGAAAGGATGTACTTGAAATATTATTATATATTATCATTATGTCAGTGGTCTAAAATGGTCATACAACGGTGCCGACAATATTATCGTTTATCGCCTAGTAGAACAATAAGCAGCAGACTTTTACTTTTGTATAATTTCTACTGGATCTTAGATCTGCGCATGCGCAATACGGGTCGGCAGTTGCGGCTCCAGAGTATTTTTGTTGGGTAATCTATGGTAGGGCTAACCCATACAGTGGTGGGGCTCAAATCATTATTTGCAATGTAATTACATACAAGCTCCCCCCGACAGTGAAACGCCTCGCGTGAGGTTTAGATTATTTCCCTGTCTCAATCCAAATTGAACTGTATGAAATAAAAAGGCACATTTGTCTTGTAGTAAATAAAAAGGGCGACCTGGAGCCAATCCTGCAATTTCCCCACAGGTGAAAGAGTTGACATGCTGAAAACCCAACCCCTGCAGGGGGGTCTGGGGGGATTCTCCCCCAGGAGATTTTTTTTAAATACTAACATAAAATACACATTCTGGTACTCTCTTGAGAAGAAAAATAAATAAATCTATTACTACACGACATATTTAAAAAAATTAATGCCATTTTAGTTTTTTGTTACTTTGTTCTGAAAGCTGAACCTGCTGCTCCTCACAGAGAGAAGAGGGAAGAGGCTGTGTGAATTACTTTACATTGTGGATAAGGGTGGATATCCCCCATTGTTCTGTGTGTCAAAATGAAAGACAGCCCACACACCTATCATCAAACCGTGGGGTCTTATTTCATTACGTGTTGATTTCTATCAACACGTAATGTTGTATCGATGTATAGAGATGTACTACCGCAAAAGTATTCTCCGTCGGGACTTCCTGCAACAACACCACGCCGTTATTGTGATTCTGATTGGCCAGAAGGCATTATCAAAGATATTCTATTGTGAAGACGATCACTACGTGACAAAAGTTTTCAAAACCGTTTCTAGTCTTCGGTATTCTTGTTTTTGGCGTGAGAATAGTTTGGGCAGCGTGAGAGCGTGAGATTGAGAGTGAAAGCGTGTGTCACACGCCAGATGCGTGAGAGTTGGCAACCCTGCACAACAGCTACTTTTACATTACAGCATGTAGCTCCAAAGCACACAAGTATTTCCGGTAACACTTTATTTTGATAGTCCATCTGTTGACACTCTAATGCTGCGTTCACAGCGGACGCGATGCGATGTATGGGGGCGGCGCGATTACATGTAAAGGCAATGCAGAGACGCGGACAGACGCGAATTCCCTCCGACGGCGCGCATGAAGCGGTGGACACGGCGCGATTGAACGGTGCCGCGTTAAACGCGAGAGTTCAATTTTTTTCAACTGGAGCGTCAAATTCATGTGACGCGTTCTCGCGGAAGCCAATCAGCGGTGAGGATCTCAGCCTGCCGTCACTGACGTTCAACCACACAACATCAGCTGTTAGCTGTTAGCAGTTAGCACTCAGAGCTCACAGCTCCTCATATCTGTTCAGAAACTGGACAAAAGTGAAACAAGTACAAACCACAGACTGTCTGTGTCATGGAGAATACAGTCGCTGCTTTATTTATGTCTGTATAGGCCGTTGTGAGTGTGGACGGTCGGAGCATATACTATATATATATTTATTTTAAAAGGTTTTTCGCCTGCCGTCTGTCTGCAGACTTGTCAAAGCATTAATTCATGGTTTTTACTAACCGGTATCAGTATGTTGTTACTTCGGCATCATTTAGAAACGTGTATTACAATTTAATCACGGTAAAATATGTTCATTTTGTTGTAGTTGTAGCTCCCGAGCCAGCGCGTCTTGTTTGAATGATGCGAGTAAACACAGCTGGCAGCCGGGGTGAACCTCCAGCGTTTAGAGCGATGCGATAGGAGCGATTATGCTGCGTTCACACCGGACGCGATGCGAATATTCGCTTCGCTCTAAACTTGTACTTGTTAAACTTTTGTCCAGTTTCTGAACAGATATGAGGAGCTGTGAGCTCTGTGTGCTAACTGCTAACAGCTAATGGCTGATGTTGTGTGGTTGAACGTCAGTAACGTCAGTGACGGCAGGCTGAGATCCTCACCGCTGATTGGTTTCCGCGAGAACACGTCACGTGAATTTGACGCTCGAGTTGAACAAATTGAACTCTCGCGTTTGACGTGGCACCGTTCAATCGCCTCAATCGCGTGATTCGCGCCGCGTCCACCGCTTCATGCGCGCTGTCGGAGCGAATTCGCGTCTGTCCGCGTCTCTGCATTGACTTTACATGTAATCGCGCCGCCCCAAACATCGCATCGCGTCCGCTGTGAACGCAGCATTAGAGCGAAGCGAATATTCGCATCGCGTCCGGTGTGAACGCAGCATAAGGCCGGTTCTCAATGTCGAGTACACATGCTGCAGAGCCACTATTTCAAGTATACTACGTCATAGAGTGGCGCAGAATGCTGGGCATTTAACATGCATTTAAACAGTCCTTCGGCGCCACTCGATGACTCAGGCCCAATCCCAAAGTACGCCCTACACCCTACCCCTACACACTCCCCCTCCGTGACGGAGTGAACTCCGTGGAGTGACACATGAGGCTCCCTCCTGTCAGATGGAGGGAGACAGCAAGCTTTGGGACGGCCTCCCCTCTCTCCGGCAGAAACAGGAAATGCCGTAACTGTATGTAACAACGGTTTCAAATCAGCTTCTCTTTGACCACAAATAAAAATGAATAACTCAAATAAAACTCCAAACATCTTTAATTGTGTTACTTTTTTGTAAAGCTCTTTTAGTTTTAAACCTGATGTTTATAAGCTTCTTAGTTTTTGCAACAGTCGGAGACTAGGGATGTGTGTTCAAAACATTGCAAGCTTGAATAAATCATTTAAAGCAGTTATTTTTGCCAGACTTATTACTGAATATGGTTCTTAATGTGATACCAAGTCCATCTGGACAGTCTTCATTTCCATCATTGTTGGGCTCTCCTGAACTCTAAGAGACAAAGAGAATGAACCCTAACTTGCTCCTGATTGCATGGCGATCAGTGTGAGTGTGAGTCTCCTTCTCCCTTAGCAGGTGCATGCACTATATGAATGTGTGTATCCTGCTGTTCAGCTTGACTTATGTCAAAGTCATTTGAGGGCTCACGAGAGTGGAACAGTGCTATATCAATGCTGCCAATTCACCATATACACTATTTCTATCTCCTTCCCTCCTTCCTTTCCATGATCTTTGAACTGAAGCTGATACTCTAGTTGTGGGTTATTTGGGGTGTTTAAACTTGTAATACTGTTGTCCAGGGTGTGGTCCGTTTGCATTAGTCAACAATACACAGAAGGATTGTGGGCACTTTGGTTTCACCCGGTTCTTTTCCAGTACCTCTTCAATCAAATAACACAAAGGAAAAACCCAAGAAGTTTGACTTTTTTTGAAAATGATGATCAACCAACCAAAGGTTTATGTTTGAATAATTAGGGTCTGAGACCTAGGTCGGCGAAGACCCTATTGAAATCGGTCGCGCAGCGACCGATAAACCTTTGACCCCCGCAACACATGTGAAAACTCACCAAATGTTGCACGCGCGTCAGAAGTGGTGCAACTTGCGATATGTAATTGGTTCCGGAACTTTGCGTAAAAAATTGCGTAGGCCACGCCCACTTCCGTTTTTAACGTAAACTCCCCCCACTTTAACTTTCACGTAAACGAACGAAACTCGCTACGCATATCTAGGGTGCGGAGACGAACAAAAAAGCCTCTTGGAGGGGTAAAAAATAACATACAGGAAGTCGGCCATTTTGAATTTAGCGTTGAAAAAACGCGATTTATCGCGTTTCTCGTCCTCCGCGCAAAATCTATCTTCTCCCAGGGACTTTATCCGTACGACTCGAAATTCGTCGGGTAGCATCTCCAGACATGGCAATTCAAAGTTATCACGGAAGTTTTTTCTTTCGCATGGTGCAGCCGTGATTTGGCGCCAAAGTTCGCGTTCGCTCGATGCTAGGCCCATCAAACGCCATGGAACACGATGATGTCATAACTCAAACTGACATGCTCACAACGCCACCAAACTTCACATGATGGTTAACACTGCGGCCCTGAACAGCTCTACGTCAAATTTTATGTTACTTAATATGGCGTTACCATGGCAACGAATCCCTCGCCATAAAACACGGTGTCGCTGTAACTCCAATGGACACGGTCCCATCGTCCACCAATCTTCACTTTTATATCACCGGTCCATGCCTCAACAGCTCTACGTGAAATCTGAGATCTCACCGTATGCCGTTTCCATGGCAACGCATCCCTCGCCGTAAAACACAATGTTGTCTTAAGTCAATGGAAAATGGTCCAAACTGCACCACACTTCAGATGATGGCTACTAGTCCGGCCCTCAACAGCTCTACGTGCAATCTGAGATCTCACCGTATGCCGTTTCCATGGCAACGCATCCCTCGCCGTAAAACACAATGTTGTCTTAAGTCAATGGAAAATGGTCCAAACTGCACCAGACTTCAGATGACAGTTAATGGTCCGGCCCTCAACACATCAATATGACAATAGTGAGTTTTCCTCAAAAGCTGTTGCCATGGCAACGCATCCCTCGCCGTTAAGCACGATATTGCTATAACTCCTGTGTAAATGGTAAAAAGTGTTCAAATTTCCCATGTGTGCTAACCGTCAAGCCCTCGACACACATATGTGTCAGTTTTGAGATTTCGTCAAATGTCGTTGCTATGGTAACAACATGGTCGCCATAAAACACGGTGTCGCTGTAACTCCAATGGACACGGTCCCATCGTCCCCCAATCTTCACTTTTATATCACCGGTCCATGCCTCAACAGCTCTACGTGAAATCTGAGATCTCACCATATGCCGTTTCCATGGCAACGCATCCCTCGCCATAAAACACAATGTTGTCTTAAGTCAATGGAAAATGGTCCAAACTGCACCACACTTCAGATGATGGCTAATGGTCCGGCCCTCAACAGCTCTACGCCAATTATGGGATGTCATCATATGCCGTTTCCATGGCAACGCATCCCTCGCCATAAAACACAATGTTGTCTTAAGTCAATGGAAAATGGTCCAAACTGCACCACACTTCAGATGATGGCTAATGGTCCGGCCCTCAACAGCTCTACGCCAATTATGGGATGTCATCATATGCCGTTTCCATGGCAACGCATCCCTCGCCATAAAACACAATGTTGTCTTAAGTCAATGGAAAATGATCCAAACTGCACCAGACTTCAGATGATGGCTAATGGTCCAGCCCTCAACAGCTCTACGCCAATTCTGGGATGTCATCATATGCTGTTGCCATGGCGACAGATCCCTCGCCATGAACAACGGTGTTGTCCTAACTCAATGGAAAAACTTCCAAATTGTACCAGACTTCAGATGACAGTTAATGGTCCAGCCCTCAACAGCTCTACGCCAATTATGGGATGTCATCATATGCCGTTTCCATGGCAACGCATCCCTCACCATAAAACACGGTGTCGCTGTAAATCCAATGGACACCGTCCGATTGTCCCCCAATCTTCACTTTTATATCACCGGTCCATGCCTCAATAGCTCTACGTGAAATATGAGATCTCATCGCATGCCGTTTCCATGGCAACGAATCACTCGCCATAAAACACGATGTTGTCTTTAGTCAATGGAAAATGATCCAAACTGCACCAGACTTCAGATGACAGTTAATGGTCCAGCCCTCAACAGCTCTACGCCAATTATGGATGTCATCATATGCCGTTTCCATGGCAACGCATCCCTCGCCGTAAAACACAATGTTGTCTTAACTCAATGGAAAAGGTTCCAAACGGCACCAGACTTCAGATGACAGTTAATAGTCCGGCCCTCAACACCTCAATATGACAATAGTGAGTTTTCCTCAAAAGCTGTTTCCATGGCAACGCATCCTTCGCCATAAAACACAATGTTGTCTTAAATCAATGGAAAAGGTTCCAAACGGCACCAGACTTCAGATGACAGTTAATGGTCCGGCCCTCAACAGCTCTACGTGAAATCTGAGATCTCACCGTATGCCGTTTCCATGGCAACGCATCCCTCGCCAAAAAACACGAAGTTGTCTTAAGTCAATGGAAAAGCTTCCAAACTGCACCAGACTTCAGATGACAGTTAATGGTCCGGCCCTCAACAGCTCTACGTGAAATCTGAGATCTCACCGTATGCCGTTTCCATGGCAACGCATCACTCACCATAAAACACAATGTTGTCTTAAGTCAATGGAAAATGGTCCAAACTGCACCACACTTCAGATGATGGCTAATGGTCCGGCCCTCAACAGCTCTACGCCAATTATGGGATGTCATCATATGCCGTTTCCATGGCAACGCATCCCTCGCCATAAAACACAATGTTGTCTTAAGTCAATGGAAAATGATCCAAACTGCACCAGACTTCAGATGATGGCTAATGGTCCAGCCCTCAACAGCTCTACGCCAATTCTGGGATGTCATCATATGCTGTTGCCATGGCGACAGATCCCTCGCCATGAACAACGGTGTTGTCCTAACTCAATGGAAAAACTTCCAAATTGTACCAGACTTCAGATGACAGTTAATGGTCCAGCCCTCAACAGCTCTACGCCAATTATGGGATGTCATCATATGCCGTTTCCATGGCAACGCATCCCTCACCATAAAACACGGTGTCGCTGTAAATCCAATGGACACCGTCCGATTGTCCCCCAATCTTCACTTTTATATCACCGGTCCATGCCTCAATAGCTCTACGTGAAATATGAGATCTCATCGCATGCCGTTTCCATGGCAACGAATCACTCGCCATAAAACACGATGTTGTCTTTAGTCAATGGAAAATGATCCAAACTGCACCAGACTTCAGATGACAGTTAATGGTCCAGCCCTCAACAGCTCTACGCCAATTATGGGATGTCATCATATGCCGTTTCCATGGCAACGCATCCCTCGCCGTAAAACACAATGTTGTCTTAACTCAATGGAAAAGGTTCCAAACGGCACCAGACTTCAGATGACAGTTAATAGTCCGGCCCTCAACACCTCAATATGACAATAGTGAGTTTTCCTCAAAAGCTGTTTCCATGGCAACGCATCCTTCTCCATAAAACACAATGTTGTCTTAAATCAATGGAAAAGGTTCCAAACTGCACCAGACTTCAGATGACAGTTAATGGTCCGGCCCTCAACAGCTCTACGTGAAATCTGAGATCTCACCGTATGCCGTTTCCATGGCAACGCATCACTCACCATAAAACACAATGTTGTCTTAAGTCAATGGAAAATGGTCCAAACTGCACCACACTTCAGATGATGGCTAATGGTCCGGCCCTCAATAGCTCTACGCCAATTATGGGATGTCATCATATGCCGTTTCCATGGCAACGCATCCCTCGCCATAAAACACAATGTTGTCTTAAGTCAATGGAAAATGATCCAAACTGCACCAGACTTCAGATGATGGCTAATGGTCCAGCCCTCAACAGCTCTACGCCAATTATGGGATGTCATCATATGCCGTTTCCATGGCAACGCATCCCTCGCCATAAAACACAATGTTGTCTTAAGTCAATGGAAAATGATCCAAACTGCACCAGACTTCAGATGATGGCTAATGGTCCAGCCCTCAACAGCTCTACGCCAATTCTGGGATGTCATCATATGCTGTTGCCATGGCGACAGATCCCTCGCCATGAACAACGGTGTTGTCCTAACTCAATGGAAAAACTTCCAAATTGTACCAGACTTCAGATGACAGTTAATGGTCCAGCCCTCAACAGCTCTACGCCAATTATGGGATGTCATCATATGCCGTTTCCATGGCAACGCATCCCTCACCATAAAACACGGTGTCGCTGTAAATCCAATGGACACCGTCCGATTGTCCCCCAATCTTCACTTTTATATCACCGGTCCATGCTCAACAGCTCTACGCCAATTATGGGATGTCATCATATGCCGTTTCCATGGCAACGCATCCCTCACCATAAAACGGTGTCGCTGTAAATCCAATGGACACCGTCCGATTGTCCCCCAATCTTCACTTTTATATCACCGGTCCATGCCTCAATAGCTCTACGTGAAATATGAGATCTCATCGCATGCCGTTTCCATGGCAACAAATCACTCGCCATAAAACACGATGTTGTCTTTAGTCAATGGAAAATGATCCAAACTGCACCAGACTTCAGATGACAGTTAATGGTCCAGCCCTCAACAGCTCTACGCCAATTATGGGATGTCATCATATGCCGTTTCCATGGCAACGCATCCCTCGCCGTAAAACACAATGTTGTCTTAACTCAATGGAAAAGGTTCCAAACGGCACCAGACTTCAGATGACAGTTAATAGTCCGGCCCTCAACACCTCAATATGACAATAGTGAGTTTTCCTCAAAAGCTGTTTCCATGGCAACGCATCCTTCGCCATAAAACACAATGTTGTCTTAAATCAATGGAAAAGGTTCCAAACGGCACCAGACTTCAGATGACAGTTAATGGTCCGGCCCTCAACAGCTCTACGTGAAATCTGAGATCTCACCGTATGCCGTTTCCATGGCAACGCATCCCTCGCCAAAAAACACGAAGTTGTCTTAAGTCAATGGAAAAGCTTCCAAACTGCACCAGACTTCAGATGACAGTTAATGGTCCGGCCCTCAACAGCTCTACGTGAAATCTGAGATCTCACCGTATGCCGTTTCCATGGCAACGCATCACTCACCATAAAACACGATGTTGTCTTAATTCAATGGAAAAGGTTCAAACGGCACCAGACTTCAGATGACAGTTAATGGTCCGGCCCTCAACAGCTCTACGTGAAATCTGAGATCTCACCGTATGCCGTTTCCATGGCAACGCATCCCTCGCCAAAAAACACGAAGTTGTCTTAAGTCAATGGAAAAGCTTCTAAACTGCACCAGACTTCAGATGACAGTTAATGGTCCGGCCCTCAACAGCTCTATGCCAATTCTGGGATGTCATCATATGCCGTTACCATGGCAACGCATCCCTCGCCAAAAAACACGAAGTTGTCTTAAGTCAATGGAAAAGGTTCCAAACTGCACCAGACTTCAGATGACAGTTAATGGTCCGGCCCTCAACAGCTCTATGCCAATTCTGGGATGTCATCATATGCCGTTTCCATGGCAACGCATCCCTCGCCAAAAAACACGATGTTTCCGTTACTCCTATGAAAATCGTCCAAATGGCACCAGACTTCAGATGATGGCTAATGGTCTGGCCCTCAACAGCTCTACGCCAATTATGGGGTGTCATCATATGCCGTTGCCATGGCGACAGATCCCTCGCCATGAAACACACTGTTGTCATAACTCGATGGAAAATGGTCCAAACGGCACCGGACTTCAGATGACAGTTAATGGTCCGGCCCTCAACACCTCATTGGCAATAGTGAGTTTTCCTCAAAAGCTGTTGCCATGGCAACGCATCCCTCGCCGTTAAGCACGATATTGCTATAACTCCTGTGTAAATGGTTAAAAAGTGTTCAAATTTCACATGTGTGCTAACCATCAAGCCCTCGAGACATATATGTGTCAGTTTTGAGATTTCGTCAAATGTCGTTGCTTGGTAACAAAATGGTCGCCATGAAACACGGTTTTCTCATAACTCGAGTTAACATGCTCCAAACGGCCCAAAACTTCACAGGTTTGATAATGATGCAGTCCTCAACACATCTAGGCGTATTATGGGGTGTCATCAAATTCCGTTGCCATGGCGACAGATCACTAGCCATCAAACACAATGTTTATGATACTGCTGTAACTCGTACGTATGTATGTACGTTGTCCGATCGGCCTGAAACTTCCCACGTTTGCCAACGGCCGAGTCCTCGAGACACCTACACACACACCTCGACGTGCGGACAACAGCCTGCGGAGCGTCGAAGACCCGCTCAACGCTGCTTGCAGCTTTAATTTAGATTGTTTTTGTTTCCCAACAAAAACCAAGAATCATTCATTTGATATGAATTGCATTGAAATCTGAGACGCAGGTGATAAACATGTCTGTAACCATGCTGCCATGCCGAGTTTCACTGCCTGCTTGAATATACTCTATGCAAGTACTATTGACTATATATTGAATAGTGCTATATATATATATATATATACTCTGTAATCTTAACTATATCTGATAGCTCAAGCCCTCCTTTCGTTAGTCTTAATGTCTTGTTTATCAGAAAATAGTATCGAGTACATTTGAGGTTTGTACGTTTACGTCCATGTGACAGAGAAACATGATAAGTAGTGTCCCTGTCCATGAAACACCTGTTGTTCCCATAACCAGAAAAAGAGTGATGGTACTTTTCCCAATAAATCATGTCGCTAAAACTAGACTCATCACTTTGAAGCATTCCTAAATCAAATCTGTGCAAAAGTTCAAGTTTATTGAACAAAACAATAACCAAAGCAGGACTATAGGGTCACCAGGAAAGAGCAGGTTCAGCCCGTTGGTCATCCACACACCAGGTGCCGTGAATACCTGACCACATCCATGTGACCATTGAATGATATACAACTGTGTGTGGTTCAAACCAATACGTAGAATACCAGGAATAATAAGCAACGGCTCAAAATGTAATAAATCAATATTATTTACTAAATGTATTGATATTTAAAAAAGGTGTAGAAATAATTCCTTTGATTAACCCCTGGAGTGTGAATATGGAACATTCATGAAAATAAAGGTTAGACAAAAGGACTTCTGTTCACACACTTATATAAGTTTACATCTGTGTCTTTATTGTTATCATGTTAACAAAACAGGCGAACACGTAACATCTCAGCTGCTAAGGACAAGTTGTGCGAGATGCACAAACTGAGGGGAAAGTATTTGAACACTTCGAATCATTCCACTTCTTTCCAAAGTTGTTGTGTACACAGTCTTCATCTCCTAGGTTGTTTGGTTCTCCTTTATACCAAAAGAAATACTTGACTGCACACCCATCAGACCACATCCATCTTCCTTCTTTGGCCATGTCATTGAGTCCGATCCATGTTGCTCCCTCATTAGGGTCAGAGCTTCTGATCAGGAGTTGGACAAAAACCTCTTCCTCTCTGCTGTGGATAGACACCAGGTTGCCTCCCTGGGACACACAGTAGAGCTCTGCATCAGCCCAGGTCGTCTTGTGTTGAAGTACTTGTAGCAGCGGCCGTTGAAGGAGAACCAGAAGGAGGGACAGGTGTCTTGCTGGAGCTCATCTGAAGAAGACACAGCACCCAGAGCCAGGCCCAACAGGAAGAGGAAACCCAGCATGATGATGATGATGTCACTGTCTCTGTCTGTGTAAGTTGCACTGAACCGTTGGAGAGGATGGAGATTGTGAAGCTTCTAGTGACAGGCTGCTTGTTATATATGTGTGGGAATGTGACGTCATTGTCACGTGACGTGATCACATGACCGGTGCCCGGTAAAATGTAAGTTATAAAAGTTTTTCCGGCAGTTTCAGAAAACCTTTCTCTTGGCTGCACGGCACGCGCACTGTTCTCTCCCTCAAGGTAGGACTCGCGGGTTTAAGGTGGTTTTATGGTCTTTTCAATGAACCTATGGAAGGGTCTCAGGTCAGTTTGTGTTTCATTAGGGCGAGGGCAAGATACGTTTTCCCATCATGGGGGGGAAACTCTTCAGACATTCAAAGCACGAGACCTGGGGCCTCATTTATAAAGCTTTGCGTAGGATTCACGTGGAAGGTGGCTTACGTAGGACAAAGCAAATAAATACGCACAGACATTTCCCGATTCATTAAACACAGCGTACCGGCGTAGGACTTGCGTGCCGGCACGTCCTACGCCGGTTTCCCTTTTTATAAATCACAATCAACTCGCAATGCGGCGCAGCTTTTGCGGGCTTCACGTAACTCTCATCTGTGCCTATAAATAGTCAAAGAAACGCCCCGTATTAATATTCATTCAGACTGACTGCAGGAAGAAGATCGCAGGAAATGCCGACAGAACAGCTAAAAAAGACATTTCACACCGAGTCAGATTTTGGTTCTTTTGGGGAGGTCGAGACAAATCACATTGGTTCAAACTGCGTCCACCAAACAGAGTAGCAGCATGGAGGTCGGATCGTCACCAAAATAAATAAGTGGTCCGAAAAGTTAAGTTAAAGTGAACCTATAGAAAAGCTACACGGCGTCAGTTTAAAGTAATTCTGTCTTTCTGCTTACCGCATCATTTATGAGAATACCTTTCTTAACAAGAGAACATCATCGAGGGGTGATCAATAACATTTCCGTTTTTATGTATTTCTCCAATGTGTGTGTGCACTGAGGAGTCTCAAACAGGCGTTTGTTTCATCATTTTAAGATTGGCTTCAATCAAGTTTTGCAAAGTAATTCTTCATATTTGATAAATGAGAGGTAACATTTTATTGATATTATTTCCACATATTTCTCTCCATTCTTCCTTCTGCCAACGGTGTCGCAGTTTCTCGTCTCTCCCGTTGTTGTGCGTACCGCGTACGGATGGGTCAGAGCGTGCGTGGAGGACCGCACATTTCCCCCTCAAGTTAATTTTTTATAAATCGCAAACAGTGCGTAGAAACTGGCGTAAGCCATCTTTTGAGCGGACGCACCGTTTATAAATGAGGCCCCAGGTCTGTTACAAGCAATGTGTTTTTAATATGGTGTTTTACTCCAAGTTGTAATAGTTTTGAAGCAACTTGTAGGTGTTTTGCAGAGTGTAGAAGTGCTCATAACCAGCCGAGCAACCCGGGGAACTGGCTATGGACGTTTGCTCACTTTCTTCTAGCTCTTATTATTCTTTATAACATCTGTTCTTGTGTTTAATCCATAGAGCTGAGTATGAGCGTTCCCCCTCCTGGATGGAGCCAGGAGGATCTATTACTCTGTCAAAGTAAGCCTGGGTTTGAACCTTTTTTAATGCTATATTGAATTGGTGTTTGAGCAACTCTTAAGTTGCGTTTGGTTTTTAAAAGTCTACTGTCCTCTAGTGCTTTTTTAGTTTTCTTTTCTGTCAATAGTTCTCTTGTGTGCAGATTGTGGGCAACATCATTGACCAAGTGCTTGTGTTACAGGCTCCTCTCCCTCTGGGGGAACCTTGTCTGCTTTCAGTGGAGGGACTGCACCGGGTGACACTTTGAAAGGGTGAGGAAACTAACTCTCACTGTAATCATTTTGTAGAAGTTGTGCTTTGAGTAGTGTGTGCTTTTGTTCTCTTTGTGTCCCTCACAGTTAGCAGGCATTGTGACCTAGTGGACCAGACCTGCCCATCTGAGGAGGGGAAACCCACCATGTCATAGTGTAAAGTATGTTCACCCTGTTACCCGTTGACAGCTGCTGAACATTGACATGTTAACATGTGTATTTGTGAAATAAAGCTGCTTTCTATTTGCTCATGAATGCCTCTGTTATTGTCCTCGTGAAGGGAAGCCCCAACATCTGCAAAACAACTA